>CACVCL010017939.1:0-135000 GCA_902729485.2 Mus minutoides | reverse complement strand
ACCAACCCAGAGTGGGTGCATTCTGGATGGGTGATTCACATGCATTTTAAGTTTGAAGTACAAATGTGAGACACAACCACTTTTACTCAAGTAAATAGTAAAATTCAATGAAAAGGGCATCTCAGAGATTTCACACATCAGGATTATATCATGATGTCACCTTATAATTCTTAAACAACACTCAATTCCATAGTCCCATATCACCATCCATTTTTTGAAGAGTCTGCCACCACATTCCACATATGTTCTGTCCTCTCGTGTTGCCTCCCAAATATATATATATATAATATAATATAATATAATACATATATATATATATATATAATGTGTATTATATATATAATATTTAATCATTTTTTCAAAGGTGATTGTCTTAATCTATTTCTGATGGCTCAGGATTTTTATGTGTAAGGATGAAAAGCCAAATTGTTTCATCTGATGAAAGACTTCTAGGTGAGTCATAATATAACAAAAGGGAATTACCTTGCATGTCCATAGAGCTCACAAGAGGAAAAATGGACCTCGACTCATTCTTTTCACAAATATGGTCCTGACATAACAGCCTTCATCCATCCTAGAAAGCTGTATCTTCAGAACCTAATAGTCTCCCCACAGCATCCGGCATGAGACTCCTACAGTGCCAATTAGGTCTCATTGAGATCCTCAGAAGAGAGATCCAAACCGCAGAGGTTATGATGGTTAATGGCAATGCTAAATGCTCACAGTCACTTAAAATCATGTGACACGCAGTGCACCCATTCACCCCTCAATTCTTGGACATTTTGACAAAGTGGGATGAAGGGCCATGTTGGAGACTTAAACATTTAACATGTCAGACTAAAACTCTCTGAATTAACTAACACCAGACATTGATATTAGAAATAACTGCGGAAACTGCAATCACGCAAGGAAATAGCTCTTTAATTCTTCTACAGTAAACTTCGAATAAGGTCTAAGTACAACTCAGACGTAGAAATGAGAGTCTGAAGGACATTTCATAATACAAAGCAATGGTGTTGGGAAAAGGTCACGCAGCAGGGAAAGCATTGTCCTCCATTATATCATAGATAGATAGATAGATAGATAGATAGATAGATAGATAGATAGATAGATATACATATATAGATATCGTATCCTCACATTCATTCTACAATTTGTTTCTATAAATCTATGACATAAAACAAATGAAACATTATCACCATTTTTTTTTTCAAAGCATTGTGTGATTTTTTCCAATGGCATTCAAACTGAGGATCTAATTCCAATTGTCTCCACACGCAGTCTAGAGTTGTCCTTCTTCTGGGCCATGCCAAAATGGGAACCGCCGTTGTAAAATGTCACCGGGAAGATCTTTCAAGTTCAAATATAAGTGCTTTAGATAAGAGTAAAAGGAACGGCCTGAGGCATCAGCTATCATGATGGGCCAAAATCTGAGAGTCCAGTGCTCAAAATCAAAGCAGGCTCTGAAGTCCAAGATCATATTCAATAAAAGTTTATCTCCAAAACTTAAATTGTCTTCTCACCTAAATAAAATAACAGTCCTAAATAATAATAATTTAGGCCTAGTCATGTTTCATTTGCTTAGCATAACAAAACTGCTAGACAGAAAAGTTTTCTTAAAAATCTCTACAACATTCCTCCAGTCATCTTAGTAACTTCCAGATGTTGTGTTTTCAGTGAGCACTATTTGAGACTTCCTACTGAAAAGAAAAAAAAAAAAAAAAAAAGCAGCCCCATCTCTTAGGTACATTCACCACATTTATCCTGTTATAGCCTGCAATTGGGAACAGAAATAATAGCTAGAAAAAGAAATCATTTCAGCTTCGAAGGATCATAAAATTTCATGTTGGACTTGGAAATGCATCTCAAAAAGACAGGATGAGCGCAGAGCAAGCGTAGTGCTGGCTTCCTTTCCTTTCCTTCCTCTCTTTCGTCATTTTTCTTTCTTCCTTTGAGAAGCGGCAGGGAGGGGGATTGTTTTGCACTGTATTGGGTCAGCTGACACATTGAGTATTCACATGGAATATTTTTAAACCCCTTTCTTATTTCAGTTGCTTTTTGTGCAACTAATTTAGATGCGCCCCTAAATTAGATTTTCTTTAACTCTTGAAAGAGTTTGGCTTCCATTTCTTTCATGGAACAATAGTTCCTCATGGGCAAGAGTGCCAGTGACATTTATTATCTGTCCCATTCCCGGTGGGCATTCCAGTGTCTTCTTAGAAAAGTTAGTCACATGGATTTTTTTTTTTTTTCCGATTGGGAAAAGGATAGCAAGCTTTAGTTATCATCTTTGATTTGTGCGAGGGCTAGGCTGTTTTGTTTTCTTTTTCTTTTTCCATGCTTCCCATTTTCTTATTTTAGACTTCTGTAGTTTTTATCCATAACAGTCAAGAATGAGCCTATCTTTGGAATGCTCTAAGAGCTAGAGACACATTTAGCCTGTTAATGCTGCAGATTTGGCCCAATTCCATTTAGGCTAATTACACCCTGTTCTTCAAAAATATCTCTTTGCACTTTCATTGGGTGATGAAAAAGATCGTTTTTTGTTTTTTTTTTCTTTTTCAGCCTTCTTTTCTGAGCTAGAGCTCAATCGTCAAAAGCCCAGCATGGATCCATCTGAAGTTGCCTAAGGATAAATTCCCCAAGTGTGGGAGAAACCAAAAGAACACGGCCATTCCCAAAATCAGTATTCAGAGAAAAATATACGACGATCTGGATGCAGAAGCCAGCCCTTCACTTTTAAAAGAGATACTTCTTTATCCAGGGAGAGGGATGTCATGCTTAAGGGTCCATACTAAATACCACCCCAGAGTGTCAGGAGTTCCCTGGAAACGCATTGTCGGTTTCTTGTTCAAAAATGAAAAACATCGAAAAGTAATCCAAAGAAATCGAGATCCTACAGTTCTTAACCTCCTTTTGGATACTACATGTTGGTTGTATAGTCCCAACGTGTCCAGCAGGCTAAAGACTTTAGTGAAATGCAAACATCTTATTGCGGTGCCTCTCTTTAGCTGCAATGTTTGTATCAAGTGCTTCTGGCGTTTGTGTCGATTGTATCAAAGTGAAGTTGGCCTCTGTTATCCTAGCCTCCTTTCAGAAGTTGCTATAATGCTTGTCTATGCAAGATTTCCTTGATGTTAACACATGGGAAATTTGCTTTGGGCTCTGCTGACTTGACGGTTAAACATTTTTTCTTATGATGAAGTTGCTTGTTTTAAAACCAAATGATGTCATGCAACTAAAACAAAATGGAATTATACTAATTATGATCCAGAGTGACAGATTTATAAGGAATCATACTTTATGTCTGTTCTTGGAATGTGCCGTCATTATCTATCAAGTATTCACATGTACACTGGGATTTTTTTACACTAAGACTCCACACTTAACCACACACCAACAAACATAAAACTTCAAAGGAATGCAGCACCAGGGATGAATAGATTCATTCTGCTGGTCTGTGACTAGAAAGTTCCCATGATAAGGACTTTATTTTCTTTGAGAGTGGGATAAAAGAATATATCTAACTTTGAGATTCATGAACTTAAATAGGTGAACACAGGGGCTTTGCTCTTGCTGCTAAACTTTCATGTTTTCTCTTGCAAGCTTTGTATAAGTGTAAAATTGCATTCACATCTCTTCATAAAGAGCCTTGGAAGGGATGAATCATAAGAGAAGCAGATTTTTCCCCCAAATATCAGTAATAATAAAGTCTCCTAGAACATAGTTCTAGGAGACAAAGAAGAAGGGAGACATTGTGAAACATCCCAAACTTCAGTTCACAATGTTTCTGCATATAGAGAAGATGAGAAAGTGAGAAAAAAATAGTTCCTAAGTTTCATGAAGTCACTGAAAGTAGTAACAGTGATCTTCCGCTTAGGAAAACAAGGAAACGAGAAAGATAATCTATTTATCAGAATTTATGAGAGAGAGAGAGAGAGAGAGAGAGAGAGAGAGAGAGAGAGAGAGAGAGAAAGGAATGGTGGGTGAATCATAACCAGACTCTCTAGCAGACAATACATTGTTTGAGACACAGTTGTTGGTTTGTTTGTTTTTTTTAAAGTATAATTTTGCAGGTTTACTAAAACCCAATTCTTTATCTTTGGCCACTGTGAAACCTTCTCTGAATTGGAAAAGAAACCCTGGTAAATCTTTCTCTAAGAAGGCATCTGTAACAAATAATAAAGTAACAAATAATAAGTTACTTCCATTTAAGGAAAGAACAGTTTAGATGTCTTTATATTAAATGTTACCACCTTCAGAATATGTGACCAAACTAAAAATGTACTTGAAGAATGAGGTCAAGGTAAATGTCACATGATGCTTAAAAAGTTAGCTTTAAGTCCCATTAAGTATTTGAAGGAGACATGAAAAAAGGAGGGTCATATTTTTCTTCAAAATGTATAGCAAAGTCATAAAATGTCCTAGGCCACGAAGTGAAGAGAGAGTGTGAATTATTGAAAGCAATACACCTTTAAACAACAGTAGGAATTTGAGTGGCACTATCATTTAGCTGCTGTCCCCTTCCTCAGTTTACTCCTGTTTTTAAAAAGTAAATGCCAATTCTTCTGAAATACCATAGCTTTACTTTCAAGGAAAAATGATGAGAGAAACGAAAGCAGTCAGGTAGAACAGGAGTCCCATATCAGTGAGTGTCACCAAAGATCTAAAAAAAAAAAGTCCAAAGCCACAAGAGAGTCTTACGAAAATAAGTTATAGGCCTGGAAAGATGGCGCAAAGGTCAACACCACTGTCTAATTATCCAGAGGGTTCAAGTTCAATTCCAAGCGTGCCAACATGCGCAAGATGGTTCATAAAAGTTCCTAACTCCAGTTTCAGTGGATGCAATGCCCTCTTCTGGCCATTTCTGGAACTGCACCCATGTGTTGCACAGACATTCATGGAGACAAAACACACAAATGAACTATCCAAAGTGCTTTTTAAAATACACTATTTGACCAAGACATAGATTGTCTCCTCCTTCTTCTCATGCTAGTAAATGTATGGCATCACACCAGGGCTGAAACTCAAAGGACAAATGAAATACTGGAAAACCAGTGTATTCTCCTGCAGAGTGAACAAAGACATTTAAAATTAACACCAAACATCACCAATTGCTAGATTATGTAGTCATTACTCATTTTGCAATTGTATTAATTATTCTACAGTGTCTCCTAAAATTCTCATGATTGCTGGGTGTAAAGAAAAATAAAATATTTAAAATGAATATCAACAGAGTTTAACATTACAGTCAGTCAGTTGACACTTTTACCAATTCCCTAGGTTTAACTATGTATTTTACCTCATTTAACCTGGTAATAAATAGAAATTAAACAGCATTGCCATTTATGACTTATAAAGCTGTCTGTCATAACTGATGAAATTATTCCAAATTCTAACTTTACCCAGAGGATGTACTTGCATGAAAATTGGCTTGAGTACTTTGGCTTAAACTTCAACTTTTGCAATAGCTGTAAATTTTATCCATCTGAATGTTTAAAAGTCAGAATATGTTCATAAATAAGCAAAAATCTTAGTATATGACACTCCCTGGAAACAGAAACCAGACGTGTTTTGTGAGGGCAGGATTTCTCAATTACACACAGCTGAGTTCAAGCCAACCCACTTGGTTAGCTGTGTTCTTAATTAAAGGTGTGTCTTTACTGGCATTCTTCCAGTCTACCTACTTTGGGAAGCCTAGGAAAAAGCATTGACACAGAAAGTTCTCTATGCTTGTGCAAGATGGTTTTTATCCTGTGATTCTCTGACTTACAAAACTCAGGAGAGGTTTTGGTAGAAGTAAAAAGTAAAACTTCATGGAGAGCCCATAAACATTCAAAGACACAAAGTGAACGAGAAAGCCACAAAGCTGGCATTTTAGGCCAAGTGTCATTAATATTTGGATAGGAACATACAGATGATAAAGAAGGCATGGAGTCACAGAACTCTGGAGGTTGAGGCAAGACAATTGGCTTGAGTTTGAGATCAACCTGGGCTATAGAACGATTATCCATCTCAAGAACAAAAAGCTAAAATTAAAAGAATAAAGAATATATAAACAAAAGAATAAAAGTCTCGGGAAAATGTCGAGCTAAAGCAGAAAATAACAAATATTTTTAATTAATAAATCATGTAGATTGATGGGAAGTTAGCAGGAGCTCCTTGGATGTTAGGTACCCAACATGAGACTAGTCAGTTGGGCTGTAACACAGATGTATAATCTCAGTATTCAAGAGGTGGAGGCAGGTGGATAAGGACTTGTAGTCTGATACACAGCAAACCTGAAAGCAACCTGAGATATATTCAAGATTGTGTCTCAAAGGAAAATGAAATAGATATAGGAGAAAAAGATCCCTATATTAAATTAAGCTATCGATTTTCAGAGGATGGTTAACTGCTATGGTTTGAATGCCCCGTCCACGCTGAAATCCTGAGATTTCATTGTTATGGCAACCATATTAGAAGGTGAGGCTTTTAAGGGTTCGTTAGGTCATGGGGGACGTGAATGAATTAACAGAGCCCTGACAGTGGATCACCTAAAAGAGCATGGCTTGGTTTGCAGCTCACGTGCTCACTTGTTCCTCTTCATTTCACCATGAGACGGAAAAGCACAAAATCCTTCACTGGATACAAGCACCAAGCTCTTGGTTCTTCAAACTCCAGCACTGTGAAAAGCACATTTTTGTTTTCTTTGCACATTACTCAGTATGGGACGTCCTATATGAGGAGTAGAAAGCAGACCAAGTCAGGGTGGAAGCCAGTTTTCTGTTAGGGGGAGAGTCAAAATAATTGAGAACAATAATTGAAAAGAAGAACTTCTTCTGGCTTGAAATTTGGGGAGATTAGATCCATGCTCAGTTGGTGAGTCCCATTGCCTCCGGGTCTGTGACACGACAGTGCATTTTGACAGGACCCTGAGGTGCAGCAGGGTTGAGGGATGGGGGTTAGGGAGGAAGGAAAGAGGGAAGGAAAGAGGGAAGGAAGGAAGGAAGGAAGGAAGGAAGGAAGGAAGGAAGGAAGAAAGAAAGAAAGAAAGAAAGAAAGAAAGAAAGAAAGAAAGAAAGAAAGAAAGAAAGAGAAAGAAAGAAAACAGAAAGAGAGAGAGAGAGAGAGAAAGAAAGAAAGAAAGAAAGAAAGAAAGAAAGAAAGAAAGAAAGAAAGAAAGAAAGAAAGAAAGATGGATGAATGGAAAGGAAGGAGTTCTGGGGAAAACAAGAGAGACAAGTTAACAAACCAGAGTTGAACAAATTTTAAGGCAAGCCTCTAAAGAAACAAATTTTGTTGAACTAAATTTCTGTTCCCTAGAGCCCATCACACAAATGTTCCACCATCTCCAAATAACACCATGAACTGAACTTGAGCCATTGCATTAGGAGACCATTTAAGGCTCAGACTGCAGCGGATAGTGACTAACAATATCATGTTCATGGCAGATATGACACTTTTGTTGTCTTTCCTTCCTTCCTTGAAACAATGCTTTGAAGAAGAAAGAAAAAAGTGAAATTAGCATTTTCTGATGACACTGTTTGCATCACCACATAAGGTGTCTTGTTTTCAACACGCTGTCCTCCTCACACAGAGGGAGTAAGGAGCACTGAGTAGTCTAGTAGGCAGAAAGCACACTGTGCAGAACTTCTTGAGAACATAACTGTCAGGTACAGCAAGAAATGACCACTGATATACCTGGAACCTTCTAGTGAGTTGAAAAAGAAGATCTATATTTTTCCTGGAGTAAAATCTAATAACTATTGCATTTAGCACTCTTGGCGTGCAGTGTTACAGCCCAGCTACCTGCTTCAGAAAGCCCCACAATGGCTGTCCTGGCCTGAGCCAGGACTATGGATTGGGACTATGACACTGAAACAGATCCAGAATGAGTGCCAGCTGCTTGCATTTTCATTTATTTCAGATAGAGTCAAGTTGACAAAGAATAGAATAGCCATCATAGGGAGCTTCCCAAACTGTAAACATGAACCCCAAAAGATGTCATCTGGATCTCATTTTGACCTTCCTATGTTTCCTAGAAACTGACTAACTTGCAAAGGGATCCTGCCACTTGGAGTTCTTCAGGACATGTGGGCAATGGTATGTTCCACTGGCAGGCCACCATCGTGGTCTCAAATGACAGTCCTTACAAAGGAGGCATTTTCTTTCTGACCATCCTCCTCAGTAAGCCCTTGCAAATGATTTCCTTTGCCAATGTCCTCTGACATTGTCCCCAGCACAGGAAAGTGCAGAGGCAGCAGAACGCATTGACCCTGCTGTCCTGATTCAGAATCTCACTCTAATATTCTGAATTCCTGTTTTCTTTCCAGTAAACAAAGATTTCTGGGGTACTTAGAAATCTGAAAGTTGACACTAGACGTCTAATACAGACTTCTAAATAGCAAGAAAAAGGGGACTCAAGATTTCTCTTTTTTATTTTTTTAAAAAATATTTTTATTGGATATTTTCTCTATTAACATTTGAAATGTTATCCCCTTTCTCAGTTTCCCTGGTTTCTAAAAGGACAAATACATAGCTTCACATTTTGTTTTTTACAATATCCAGTATTCTCACGGCCTATCATATTTGTGATATCCATCTACTTTCATGACATGATAGACTTTACAGCATAGAGGTTGCATCTGATTAATAACATAAACAGATAGTTGGAAAACAAGTCATTAATTCAGGGTAAACTAAGGAAGACATCCCCCTCCCCAAAAAAGAGAAAATTTCATATACTAGAACCAAAGGAAATTGAGAAGGAGGGAGGGGTGTGTTTAAAAGAAGGCTTCAGGTGCACACAGAGCAACCTATCAGCTGATTAACTCAGGAAGCAGACAGGCGTTGCATCATGTTTAGGTGTCCTGGGGAAATTTAGGCTCATGGAAACAAAATCCAAAGTCATATACCTAACAGATAGTAGAATTAAAATAAAAAATCCAAGCACTGTGCTGATCTACTTTTAAACCTTTACTCTTTTATATCACAATAGCCAGCACAGTAGAATCTAAAGCCAATAGTAAGAAAATGGAACTGTTTGGAGAACAATAACTAAGGAGCAAAAATGCTTCTTACAATGCTGCTTTAGTACAAATCACTGTCATTAAATATATATATATATATTACCAGATATGAATTCTCATGCCATGAATATATTAATCTTTTATAGTAACTATTAAAGATGAAAATCATCATGGAATTTGTTAATTTTTTTGCTGTGACTATTTTGTCCTTTAATCTTTCCTTTTATTTTTTATTCTTTATTTTATTTTATTTTTTTATTAGATATTTTCTTTATTTACATTTCAAATGCTATCCTGAAAGTTCCCTATACCCTCCCCCCGCCCTGATCCCCCACCCACCCAATCCTACTTTCTAGCCCTGGCATTCCCCTGTACTGGGGCATATAAAAACCAAGGGGCCTCTCTTCCCAGTGATGGCCGACTAGGCCATCTTCTGCTACATATGCATCTAGAGACTCAAACTCTGGGGATTCTGGTTAGTTCATATTTGTTAATTTAATACGAGTAACAGTGACTTGTAGACACATACTGGGCAAATCAAGTTGGGAAGAGCTTGGTTCTGTTGTCACGCATGGAAATTGTATCAGGGCTGGCTGTTGTTATATTGTGCTCCACTGGACATACTCATGTGCTCATAGAACATGATCCCTAGCTTCTTATATGACTTATAAACCAGTTCATGGCATGTCTACTCATGAGTTTTCTAATTATAAAAAATGAGACAATTGTCTAAGATCACTCAATACCACACATTGTTTTGTCACGGTTTCATGCCTTTAAAGAAATTATTCGGTAAATTTCAATCCAGTAATATGATTAAGAAGAACAAAAGCATAAATATTTTCCTTTGAACCAGTAGATTATGCTTTAAATAAGCCTTGCCTGAAGATATGTGGGAAAATTATCCAGGAAAGATATTTCAGCATTTCTCTGACCATCTTCGCCCCAAACGCTACACTTAGAAACACTTTTTTAAAAGGAGTCCTTGGAGAATACTGCAAAGTGCTGACTATTGCACACGTGTTAAGGATTCATTGACAACACACATGATATGCACTCACTGATATTTGGATATTAGCCCAGAAGCTCAGAATCATTCTTAGAAGGAGGAAGAAAATACCCATGGGAGGAGTTACAGAGACTGAAGGAATGACCATCCAGAGACTGCCCCACTTGGGGATCCATCCCATAAAAAACCACCAAACCCAGACACTATGGCAGATGCCAACAAGAGCCTGCTGACAGGAGTCTAATATAGCTGTCTCCTGAGGGGCTCTGCCAGTGCCTGGCAAATACAGAAGTGGATACTCACAATCATTCATTGGGGACAGAGAGCAGGGTCCCCAATGAAGGAGCTAGAGAAAGTACCCAAGGAGCTGAAGGAGTTTGCAGCCCCATAGGAAGAACATCAATATGAACTAACCAGTACCCCAAGAGCTCTTTGGGACTAAACCACCAATCAAAGAAAACACATGGTGGGACTGGTAGCTCTAGCTGCACATGTAGCAGAGGATGGCCTAGTCAGTCATCAATGGGAAGAGAGGCCCTTGGTCCTGTGAAGGTTCTATGCCCCAGTATGGGGGAATGCCAGGACCAGGAAGTAGGAGTGTGTGGGTTGGGGAGCAGGGGGAGGGGGGAGGGAATTTTTGGAGGGGAAACTAGGAAAGGGGATAACATTTGAAATGTAAATGAAGAAAATATCTAATTTTTTAAAAATGAATCAATGACAAATGCAAAATAAAAACCTGTTTAAATTGTGTATTACAAGTCACCTGGAGACACGAGGTGACTTTTTTTTTCCTTACATCTAGTGAATTCTCAAAGAAACTTTTTAGCGTAATAATAAGCTCATGAACGCCAAGGACCTTAGATTAAATATGTCAATTTCCCTTCGGATTCCAAAATATTAGCTACCAGACAGTGGTCCTCAGCGAGCATCTCCTTCAGGGACTTAAAAACCACATCCTATAAGCCCAGTAAATGTGATGCAAAGAAACTCTTAAAAGGAGAGAAGGTGGCTGAACACATTTAAATGTCTTCAGTAAGGAAACAAATCTGAGATCATGTAGATTTACATAAAGAATACAGAAATTATATTTCATCCTCCCTGGGAGGGCTGTAAGCCACCGAAGGCTTCCCATTCTTGAGCCATTTTATCTCTGCTTTCTGCTTCTCAGCTCGGCTCTTAGCTAAGAGCAAACAACTCTGAGGAGAGAGTGTTAGACTCTGGGAGCTTGTTGAGCATCCACCTACCTACTTGTTCCAAATCCTTGTCATCAGTACGAGAACGGACTTCATCAGCCTTTACCTTCAACTTCAAAAGAGAGTTTTTCCTCCATGTTAGTACCAGGTACCACTGGTCCATCTCCTGTAAGAAGATACACAGCCTGACTCGTGAATGGTTTCCAGCTGAAACTTGTGCTGACACTGTTCAAACTCTTTCTACACTGAGACTATCTTCATCATTCACAGGTACTGCTGAACTCACCAGTGAAAAGGGGAGGAGATTCCATAATTAAAAGGCAGATTTCACCTTATCTCTATGACCAGCATAAATGAACAGTTATTTTAAATGTTTAGCATCAAAATGTAAGATTATTGTTCCCAATTACAATCAGTCAAATTCTTTTTTTTTCTTTTTTTTTGGGGGGGGGGGATGGGGGAGGAAAGGGTTTATTCAGCTTACACTTCCATACTGCTGTTCATCACCAAGGAAATCAGGACTGGAACTCAAGGAGGTCAGAAAGCAGGAGCTGATGCAGAAGCCATGGAGGGATGTTCTTTACTGGCTTGCCTCCCCTGGCTTGCTCAGCCTGTTCTCTTATAGAACCTAAGACTGCCAGCCCAGAGATGGTCCCACCCACAAGGGGCCTTTCCCCCTTGATCACTAATTGAGAAAATGCCTTACAGCTGGATCTCATGGAGGTACTTCTGCAACTGAAACTCCTTTCTCTGTGATAACCCCAGCTGAGTCAAGTTGACACAAAACTAGCCAGTACAATTGACCCCTTGTCAACTTGATCAGTCAAATTCTTAACCTGGCCCTAATGCTCACAATTTTTTCATTTAGAAAGACTCTCCATTCTTGTCCCCGAACATCTGTGTTTTGAAACAAATCTCTAAGAGTCTATCAGTACCATTGATCACTGCACCATTACAAATTAAAAAGATAATTTGATTTTCCGTCAAAACTTTTCAGTGTGTACTGTCATCTATTATTATGAACCATTTTCTATACTGTGTACAGTGTGGTTGGCAAGCTAATGTTGGAGTCAACTCTCCAATTGTAACAGGATACCTCTCCATTTGGAATATAAATTACTCACTCTAAGTATATGATCTGTACTTGTTCTCCAAAGGGAAAGAACCCATAACTGAGAATTCTACAACCCGGTATAGTTGAAATATAGAAAGTGTTCCAGAAGACAGCAATCAAAATGATGCATGAGTTTAGAGTGTTTTATTTATGTAAAAATATAAATGGAGCATAAATTACATAAGAGAAACTTGCTGAGAGAGGAAGAATTTTTTAAAGTCCCCTGATGGTCCACAGACTGTGGAAATGCAGACATCGAACATAGAGAAAAATTTAGTAGGACTCAAGGGTCAATAGTATTGATAATGAAAAGTGCAAAAGCTGTGCCATGCAAATATAGCAGAGGGACTACAAATATGACCAGAATATAGGTCAGGAATGCAAAACTTGTGAACCCTTAGGAAGAGATTATTCTAGCTTATCATGCTTGTGTTAGAGGAGATAAGGCTCCCTAACCAAGGATCAGTACCCTCTCCTCTCCACCTTGCAGAACTATCTTTTGTTCTTTGAGGCAAAGTTGGTGCTACTGACTTCTTACCATCTCTTCCTCCCATGGTAAAATCTGTTGGGAACATGGATGTTTGGGTGACAGCTGAGGGTGCTGTACTATGGCATCTGGAACATGAGCGGATGCATTATGAGCCCTTTAAAACCTATGACTAAGTGAATTTTAATGACAAACAGCAATCCTACATATTCTCAATAGTCCTCCATGCTGTCTAACAAAAACGTGATGTGCGGCAGACATGTAATTTGAAGGTTCTAACAAGACAGCCCAGGTGATAAGGTAAAAAGAAGCAGAATTCACTTTAATGGCATTTCATAGTATTACCCAATATATCGAAGACGGCTTGTTTTATTTGATGATTGCCAAGATCCTACAGAGAAATGTGGTTTCTCCTTGTGACACTGGATCCACCCAACTACTCCACATGCACAGGTAGGCAGCTCATGTATTGAACAACATAGGAACTGAGAAAAGAGTAGAGAGACAGCACAAAGGGGAAATCTGTTGGGGGCGGGGGTTGGTCAATGAAGGTAATTTCCCTTTTGCTAAAGGTAATGCCATTGGATATGCAATGCCCATATCCAGTTCCTGGCTCTCCCCTGAGAAGGCAAGAGGGAGCAGATACAACTTGAGAGCCACAGCATGGGGGTCAACAAACTAAAAATGACAGCTGGAAAGATGGCTCAGTGGATAAAGTGCTGGTTACATAAGCGTAACCAACGTAAAAGCTACTTAGATAGTGAGTAGTCTCTGGATCCCTATATAGACAGATGGGAGTCAGTGGTCGGAGTGTCCCTGGTTACTCACAGGTCAGCTAACAAAGACTATGCAGCTTCAAAAAAAGACCAAAACCAAGGTTGTCCTGTGACCTCCACATATGCACTGTGGCATATGTGCACCTGCACACACACACACACACACACACACACACACACAAACATGTAAACACACATATACATGTACATATGCTAAAAATTTGTATATAAATAAAAATAACCCCCTCCTTTATGTCTTAGAAATTTATATTTTAAGAATAAAATTAATTTATTTATACCCTTTCTAATCATTCAGTCGAAAATAAATCAAAACAAAATTTTTTTTAATTTCTAAAAAGTTGTCACGATGTTCAAATATTGTGACAAGATAAGGAAGCATTTTAATGGAAGCTGAAAGCAAAGTAGTTGACAGCATTTAGGCAATTTTGAGACAATTGAACATCATCAGATTCAGAATGATGAACGGAGCAGTGTAGTCCTTTACTGGGAAGACTTTTGCTAGTGTTTGTTGTATAGCTGAAGCTTCCTCATCTCTGGAGATAAGCATGAACAAGATATAAAAATCTGTGCTTCCTCTCCTAGGGCAAATATTCTTGGGTAGATGCATACATTAATTTGTTAATGACTTTGATATAAATTCCCTTCTTATCACAGCCAATGTAGACTATACTTTACTATTTTAAAAGAACATATTTAACCCTAGACTGTCAGCATTAGGAAATCCAGAAGATATTTTGCCTATCTCTAAATCTACTTCACGCATAGCAGAATGCTGTAGGCATTATTTAATGATGATATTAAGTAGAATAACTCAGAATTACTTTGATTTGAGCTTAATTGAATTTGTAAAAGTCCTAGCTCAACACAAGGCTTTCTCTATTAAATGTTAATACAAAAAAAAAAAAATGCCAAAACACTATGAGGAAAAACTATTAAACAATGTCTGTGATTAAACACCAACACAAATATTCTCAATAAAATATTGACAAATCAAATACAGTAATATGTCAGTAAAATTATATACCACTGCTAAGTAGAATTTATTGTAGGAATGTAACAGCCTTTCAATCTGTGATAACCACTTAATACAATTAATCGTGTGAACATAACTAAGAGAAAAGTTATAGGATCTCTGCCAATTGGTTTATAATTGTTATATTTTAACTTTTATCACCATTTTATGCTGAAAACACTTATCAAACAAAGAATAAATAGAAATTTTCTTGACCTCATGAGCATAACAACTAACAAAGCCAAATACAGAGACAAAGGTGTGTCAAAGTACACAGGAGTCTATTGGACATCCCCCAAGGTAGCAAAAATGGAACAATTATAACAGAATAATGGTACACCATCAAATTATAATCCAGAGCATAAAATAAATATGTATAGGTCCATCCTAACACATATAATTGAGTCGATTAATAAGCAGAGTTGATATAAAGCTTTCACACAATGCAGTTTCAAATATGACCTTTAGATATGCCACTCTAAGGGATATTTACTCTACATCTCAGCTGCACATAAAAATTTTCTTCCAAAAGTATACAATATGGAGGGTAGAAAGAACAATAGAAAGACGGCAAATTTTATGAGAGCCAAGTGACCAAAACCAATATTTTTAAACTGTATAGTTTTCATATGCCTACGATAGTCTCTAGTAAAGATTACCTTGTACCTCTTTGAACACCTTTTCAAAGACCATACTTCCAATCTAACAGCACCAAAAATATTACAATCATTTGAGAGGGATATCGTACAATAACACATTAAGGTAAATAAGAATAGAAAATGTGAGAAACCAAATGTAGAAAGGGACTAGGAAACATGACTCTAACACAAACAATGCTAAAGAAGTATGGGGAATGATGACATGGAGTGAAGAATGTGTGTGTGTGTGTGTGTGTGTGTATATATATATATATATATATATATATATATATATATATATCTTTAAGTACAACAGAGGAGTCATTAATATATCAATAATTTTGGAACCAACATACTTGTTAGACCGGACAGCTTAGTGGTGGCATCCAAATTGCAGTGTCATTAGATGAAGTTTGAAAAGCTGTATCACACTCATTAATTATAAAAACTATGTTCTGTCAAATTTGGTGTCAGTTCCTAAGAGGAAATAACATCCTGAAATCACCTCTCTCGACTCCCCACACCTAGTCCAGCAACTTCCCTTTTTACCTATTCACGGCCAAGTTTGGAAGATTTCCCCCACATTCCCTGCCTCTGTCTCCTTATCTTCCACTCATTATTTAGTATACTATCTGGTTTATTTCCAACTTCCCTTCCAAAGTCAATAATGATTATCTATTGGCTGAAACAGTGAACACTCACCCATCCTCTGATTTTATTCCTTGGGATCTGTCTAAACAATGTCCTGTCCTTCCTTTTCAAAATATCCTTTGCACACATTTAACACATTCTGTTCTGCTGGTTTTGTTTCCACCTACGCTGTCCATAAAACTCAGTTCCACAATTTGTTTTATTCTGCCTTCCTCAGTGTGAGATGAATTGTAACTCTTGTGGCTTTAATAAATACCGTAGGCTGCTCTCTTTCTTAACTTCTGTCTCTAAGCTAGATGTCTTACCAGAACTTAAGAGAATGTCAACACCTAACTTATTTTTCACTCTGCAGCCTCATTTGCATATAAAAACAGCAAATTCCAGAATGCCCTCTTTGCATTCTCCCACATTCCTCGCCTTCTGCTGTGTTCAGTCTACGATGCCTTCCCTGTCTACTCAAGACAATACTGTAGCTATCATAATTAATTCCATCCTCACTTCTGACATGTAGGTTTGCTGTCAAAATTATTTTGCATATAAGCCCTTTGATAATTTTGGCACTATGTAACTTTCCTAACAATATTTAGAGCAATGATTGGCATTCAAAAATATTTCATGGGTGGATTTATTGTAGAAAGGTCAATGTGTGGTGCAAGTAACTCAGAAAAAAAAAAAAACTTTGAAAAATATAAAATCTAAGCTAAGCTATGTGAAATCAATCAACAGTCTGGATGGAGTTGCTATGGCCTGAGTGTCTTTAGTATTCATATATTATCTTCCATGTAAATGTAGTAGTTTGGAAAGGAACTGGCCCTGTAGGTTCCTATATTTTCACACATGGTCCCTGACAAACTCTTTGGGAAGTATTAGGAGGTGTGGCTTTGTTAGAGGGGGTGTGGCTTTGTTGGAGTGGGTGTTGCCTTGTTGGAATTGCTCTCTGGAAATGTGCTTTGAGGTTTCAGAAGCCCACACACATCAAGATCAGCCTTTCTCTCTGCCTATGGCTTAGCTCAGCCTTTCTCTCTGCCTATGGCTTAGCTCAGCCTTTCTCTCTGCCTATGGCTTAAGAACCTAAACACCTCAGATACTGCTCCAATGCTGTGCCTTTCTGCTCACTGCCATGATAATACTGGACTAACCCTCTGAAACTGTAAGCAAGACCCCCAATTGGATGCTTTCTTTTCTAGGAATTGCCTTGGTCATGGTATCTGTTAACAGGAATAGAACAGTAAAAAAGACAATAACATTAGTTTATGTGAGTATAAACATGTGCTGTAAGATCAAGAATTGACAAATGGGACCTCGTAAAGTTGCAAAGCTTCTGTAAGACAAAAGATACTGTTAACAGGACAAAAGGGCCACCAACGGATTGGGAAAGGATCTTTACCAATCCTAAATCAGATAGAGGACTGATATCCAATATATATAAAGAACTCAAGAAGGTGGACACCAGAAAATAAAATATCCCCATTAAAAAGTGGGGCACAGCATTAAACAAAGAATTCTCAACTGAGGAATACCGAATGGCTGAGAAACACTTGAAAAAATGTTCAACATCCTTAATCATCAGGGAAATGCAGATCAAAACAACCCTGAGATTCCACCTCACACCAGTAAGAATGGCTAAGATCAAAAATTCAGGTGACAACAGATGCTGGCGTGGATGTGGAGAAAGGGGAACACTCCTCCNTTTTTTAGTCTGACTCTGTTAATAAATCTGCTCTCTTGTGGCCAGGCCATCATAACACAACATCACAAATTAGGTGACTTAGACAACAAAAATTCCCTTCTTCATGATTCATGAAGATGGAAGTCCAAAAACATCTATTGCACAGGCTTGCTTTCTCCTGAGTCCTTCTTCACAGACCTGAGAATGGTCTATCAACTTTTCAATGAATTCTAGCATGTTATCCATTTATACACATGTACATTACCTCTCTGTAAGTCTCCATACCAAGTATGGGGATCACAGCCTAAACATAGGCATTTTGAAAGTACAATTCATTGCTACACACAATAGAATACATGAGTGTCCAGGGAATAAATTTCAGTTTTAAGACCTAGTCCCCAGAGGTTTCATACTATGTGATTATAAAGTTATTTTTTAAAAAAAGAAAAAAGAAAGAACAATTCAATAAAGAACAGCATCCAAAATTTCTAATTACCTCAAAATTTCTTGGTTTCTTCTTTCATAAAACTTTCCCTACTCCTCAAGGGCTACTTTTATAAGTACTTCTAAACCAGTAGTTCTCAACCTTCCTAATGCTGCAAATCTTCAATACAGAGTTCCTCATGATGTAGTGACCCCCAAACATAAACTTATGTTGCTGCTATTCATAAGTATAATTTTGCTATTATTATGAATTGTAAATACTCGATATGCAGCCCGAAGGGGTCATGACCAACAGTTTGAAAACCTCTAGTATAGACTATTCTTAAATCATGCTATGCTGCCTCACCAGCACATTCACTGTCCTGCCAGACCTGCATTTCCCATGATTAGCAGCAATACATCTATAGCAATGCAGAAGCCTATTCTTTTTAATCTTTGACCATCTTTGTAAAACAATTTCCTCACCTCTTTGTAAAGATTCCACCAGCAGTATGTCCTGTGATGTCTCTGTGGGATTTTTAATATTTTGAACCATATTTTCTACATGGAGATTGAGGAACAGCTAGGAAGCCAGAAAGTCAGCTCAACACTATTTTAGATTTTACATTAATTTCCTTGCATTTCATTTATGTCTGTGTATGTGTGAGTACACATATGGTATGATGTATGGGTGGAAGTCAGAGGATAACTTGTGAGAGTTGGTTCTTTTCTTCTGCCATGTGGGTCCCAGGAATCAAACTCCAGTTGTTAGGCTAGCAGCAAGCACCTTTACCCACTGACGCATCTTGCTGTCCCTTAATATCATTTCAGACAATAAAGAATGGAATGACATTTTAACAATATAGAAATATACACACATGGTGTGTGAGAGTGTAGACTCTGATTGTTCTATTTCATCTAACTATCTCTGCAATTTCCTTCTTTTGCCTTTCTTTGGATATTGTATCTGTAGCCAGATGACAACTTGCGACTACAAATTGCATCTATTTCCTGAAACCGTAATTGAATTCTGCTCACAGAAGTCCCTATTTTCTAAAGCCTTTTCTCTAACCACTGACTGACAGGTGGGTTCAGAACCTTGTCACCACGTGCGCAGCGACATGACAGCAGTCAAGGCAGTGAGAATACGACATCTCTTGGCACTCGCTAGCTTTCCTGGCCTTGTAAGCCTTCATTACACTGCAATTTTTAATTTAATAGTGAATAGACCTAGATTATTAATCATGTATAGATGATGCTGTAGGTACTTTAAAAGGCTCCTATTACATACAAATAATCCAAGGTGCCACAAACCAGGGAACATAATAAAGACCTATGTGTAAAAGTCTCTCTGGACACAGGAAAAAGATGGGAAGTCTATTACAATAGTCTTACCAGATTGGGAGATCCTTTGTTGTCAACACAACGTGAGTATAATTTTGGGCCAAGAGAGCATCTTCATAACAAACAGTAAATTGTTTTATGTATTTTAAAATCAAGTATAAAGTTAAAACAGTGCATGTGTCTTAGTTAATTCTGGTTACTATATATATATATATGTTACCTAACACCACCCCCCATCCCTGACACAGCATAGTTTTGAAAGATCATAGATGCCAGATAAAGCAGATGTGATGCTTGACAAGGAACCATTCTTGGCTCATGTGACTTAAACATGGCCAAAAGAGTAGAAGACATATATTTAAAATTGTTTTTAACAATAAGATTAGAATATTGATGCCTTAATTACTGGTTACTCTTCTTTGAATTAAAAGCGGTCTTTAAGGCCATCCAGTGACTGCCCTACCTGGGGATCCATCCCATATACAGTCACCAAACCCACACACTGTTGTGGATGCCAACAAGTGTTTGCTGACAGGAGCCTGATATAGCAGTCTCCTGGGATGCTCTGCCAGTGCCTGACAAATACAGAGGTTAAAGCTTGCAGCCAGCCATTAGACTGAGTAGGAGGGTGGTCCCCAATAGAGGAGTTAGAGAAAGGACCCAAGGAGCTGAAAGTGTTTGCAGCCACATAAAAGGAACAATAATAATGAACCAACCAGTACTCCTGAGCTCTCAGGGACTAAATCACCAACCAAAGAATACACATGGAGGGACTTTTGGGCTCCGGTCACATATGTAGCAGATGGCCTTGTCAGACAGCATGTCCTATGAAGGCTCGATGTCCCAATGTTAGGGGAATGTCAGGACAGGGAAGTGGGAGTGGGTGGGTTGGTGAGCAGGGGGAGGAAGGGACGATGGAATAGGGGGGTTTTGGAGGGGAAACCAGAAAAGAGGATAACATTTGAAATGTAAATAAAGAAAATATCTAATAAAAAAATAAATAATTGTCTTTAAAATCTTGTTTTGGGGCCTGGATGGTTCCATGATACAGAGAGCTGCTCTTCCAGGGGCCATGTTAGGTGGTTCACGATCATTTATTACTCCATCTCAGAAGACCTAATGTCCTCTCATGGCCTCCGTCAGCAGCCCCATGCAAGTGACTTATATACATACACGGCAAAGACAAATGCACATAAGTAAAAGCAAAAATAAATCTTAAAAAAACAATCTTGCGTTTTGTTTGAAATCTGCAATAGAATCATCCATGAAACAATGGATAGGCATGCTAAGACCACACTCATAGGGATGCTGAGGGTATTGATTCCAGAGGTTTGGGATACGATTTGGGATCTACCTCTAAAATGAGTTCCCATGCCCTGTGCTGTTATTAGTTGAATATGAATGTCACACATCAGGCATGTTTTGAACACATGATCTCTATCATGTGTATCGTGACAATATTTTGAAATAAATGCAGAGCCCTTAGGACATGGTCCCTAGCTGGAAGAAACAGGTCACTTAGGGAAGATCTTGGAAAGTTACACTGCCCCTGATTCTATATGCACTCCTTGCTTCCTGTTGGGTTGTAATAGAGGAGTGTCTCCCATATGCTTCTCCTGCTATGAACTCTTCCATGCCTCTCTTGACACTCTGCACTAAAACCTCTCTGAAACTGTAACTCAGGTTAACCTTTCCTTAAGTTGCTTCTGTCAAGTATTTTGCCACAGTGACATGCAAGGTAACAAATTGACTGTGTGCTCCAGTCATGAAGATAATATATTAAATCGCATATGGTCTGCACACCATTTTTAAGCCCGTTGTGGATGGGCTTGATTCTGTCCCTGTCATCTAGGTTCTAGATACCTCAAACAATTTACAGTACCATCCTGAGAATATCTCTCCCCAAGTAGAAAAGATAGTCTTTTGTCTAAAACATGAGATAAAAAACAGTGCCTCAGCTTCATTGTAATTAACAAATGTCAATTGTCTTGTCTAGTCTGCTTATACTCCATCAAGAAGTCCCCTTTTGTTTTACTATATAGTCATATAATACTTCAGTAATAAAGATGTATTCCAAGATATTAGTATTATCCCCAGGATGGTATACATATGTACCAGTTTGAAGTAACTCCTGAAATTTAGGCAATTTTAATTACTTACAATATTAATTAGTATGTTAATATGGCTTCCTCCTAGAAAATTGCAGTGAAAATTGTTCAAACTGACAGTTTTTGATATCCACTTTAGATTTATTCAAAGAATTCTCAACTGGTATCTAACTTGCTGAATTTTTAACAAACTCATAGATGTTCTTGTTCACCCTTGACATTTTCTCTCCCTTGGTGATTGAGTATATAAATATATTTATTATCTCTAAATTGGTTTCTTTCCTCATCTTTGAAGCTAATACATATCTCTGATACAATGCAAAGAATAAAGGGGAATGAATCATTTAAAGACATGAATCTAAGAACAACTCTAAGAGAAACCTACATGTGGGATGGACGGTGGAAATAGCTTCTACATTCTCCACATGTCCATCACATGAACACAAGCTTTGATAGTATATTCTAGAAGTAAAAGGAACATGATGGCTTCTCACAGAAACCAGTTATCCCTGTCATATATGAATGGTGGGAAGGAAATGTTCATATGGTGATGGTAGCTGTGATCACTTGGAATGATACAAAGAGGACGAGGGCTAGGCATGTCTATAGAGTTTAAAAACTCAGATTGATTAACTTGACCTTAAACGATCCATCATTGTCATAAAATTAGGCAAGAAGACATCTCATGTGCACTTCAAAGGCATAAATTTTAAATAAGATCACATCAGTTGTCAGCCTCTTCTGCATTACACTTTTATTCATTAGTCCAAGCAAGCCAGCCCTCTGCCCTGGCACTTTTAGGTGCCATCTTTAAATCTAATTCTATCTCTTACTCCCAGTCTGCAGTATTTTGTGAGTTGGTCACCTGATCTTGAATGGACGTTCAGTTAATTCTTGGGCACACATTCCTTTTATCTGCCCCCCAAGAAGGTGAGATTGATAAGATGTCTTTGAAAGTTCTGAGACTGTATCTTTTTTTTCCAATTTTTTTATTAGATATTTTCTTAATTTACATTTCAAATGCTATTCTGAAAGTCGCCTCCCCCTCCCCACTCCATGCTTCCCTGTCCACCCACTCCCACTTCTTGGCCCTGGCATTCCCCTGTATTGGGGCATATAAAGATTGCAGTACCAAGGGGCCTCTCTTCCCAATGATGACCAACTAAGGCAAAAGACACAGTCAGTAAGACAAAAAGGCCACCAACAGATTGGGAAAGTATTTTTACCAATCCTAAATCTGATAGGGGATTAATATCCAACATCTACAAAGAGCTAAAGAAACTGGACTTCAGAAAAACGAATAACCCCATTAAAAAAATGGGGTACAGAGCTAAACAAAGAATTCTCAACTGAGGAATTCCGTTACCGACTCTTTGTAGACTTTTTTACAAGTTGTAGGAATTAGTAGTCCCTTTACGTTTAGTTTTGTTGGGACTCTAAGGTGGAGTGTGGTCAGTCTTACCGATTCTATTTTTTAAGTCCCCTGTCGTCTACGACCGCTCCTACACCTCTTTCTCCTTGTGAGGAGGTAACGACCACCCTTACGTTCGAACATGTTGGTATCTGGAAATCAGTCTGGTGTTATCTCAGAAAATTGGACATAGTACTACCAGAGGATCCAGCAATACCTCTCCTGGGCATATACCCAGATGTTCCAACTGGTAAAAAGGACACATGTTCCACTATGTTCATAGCAGCCCTATTTATAATAGCCAGCAGCTGGAAAGAATCCAGATGTCCCTCAACAGAGGAATGGATACAGAAAATGTGGTACATCTACACAATGGAGTACTATTCTGCTATTTAAAAAAATGAATTTATGAAATTTTTGGGCAAATGGATATATCTGGAGACTGTATCTTTAAGATTGCTCTTGATTTCCATCTTGTACCAGCTCTGAGAGCTTAACCTGGCAAACATCACTTTCATTGACAAGAACAATGGCAAAATTTTCTCCTTTTTTCTACTTATGGTGTTAGTCATAATCTACTGCAAAAAAAAAAAGTTCATATGGCAAGAGTTGAGAGATACACTGATCTATGAGTATAGCATCAAGTCATTAGGAATTATTTTATCGCTGGTTCTATATAATAGGACAATAATAGGAGGCTTTCCTATCGCACCTATGACCTATCTGACCACACGTTATTGGTTTTGTTAACAGAACAATTGATTTCACCTTGTAGAGTAGGCCATAAATATAGTCATATAGTGGTTGGTTGACCCCAAAACATCTGTATTGTACAACTGGGTCCATTGAGTCAGCAGGTTGTTATTGTAGATTCAGGGTTCACAGCTACATAAGATTGGTGATCACTTTTCTTCTCAAGTTGTATGCCTTGCAACTTCCAGCACTGTGAGAGTTAACTAGAAAGGATGAAGTTTCCAGGTGAGTAACCATGTTCTTTGACTCAAGTATCTAATGTCTTCCATAGCAGCCTCACCATCAAGTTCTGAAGGATAAACAAAGAACAATAATTCTATGACATTTTATCATCTATGGGATATGATTGGCTAACAACTTATAAAGAGGTAACCCCCTTCTGGTACTGAGTTTTTTATTTAGTACCATATGGTGTCTATTTGGTGTGCAGTCACCTATAATAGGATAATTTCATTTTAATTCTTTTTATATAAATACATATTATAGGAAGCTTCTACTGTGAGAGATCCCCACAAGGCTTTTCTTAAAGGCTTTCTAATAAGATCAGTTGATTAAAAATTTGAATATACAAAGAGTTGAGCTGGCTGGTTGATGTGACATGGGCTAAAAGACTCATTTAGACATCCTTTTTAATTGCTAAATTACTGAATTGAATTGCTTATAGTTGTACATATTATGTTAAAATCATGTGGTTTTAAAATCTTGATGCCTCTTAACATCCAGTTGAATGTCACTGAACTTATCTTTAAATGTAAAACTTGAGGGTAAAGCTATTCTTAAATTAAAAGAGAAGCTTTGAAAAAGATATCAATTTATGTGTACATTTTCCTTTATTGAACCTTTTATGAGAATTATATTTTAACATACATACATACACGTGTATACATATGTCAGTCAGTGTATGCAACATAAAGTCAATGTACAGAATTTTATGATTTTAATAAATATTTCCATGCATTTTGTCAAGGTACCTAGCTATTTCCTAGTTCCAAGTTTTATCTTAGCTTGATAACATAAGCTTCGAAAATATAGGCCTGCTAGAGTTGATTTAGTGAGAGCTGTTAAACTCAGCAAGAGCCCTTTGGGACATCAGGTGACTCATAAAGGATCTAGACTGTAACCTGAACCCTTAATAACATACAAAGGATTCAAAAACATTACTTCTAAGTCGCACATCATATAGATAGACATCACACTAGCTTCATTCCACTGCCTGAACAATTCTAGAATCCTCTCTGGTCTTCTGAATTGTTAAGCCTTATTTTTCTACTCCCATTAAATTCTAAATCTATATCTGAGATAAATGAAAGAATGGTATCTAGCAGAACCTAGGTATCTATAAAACCAAGGTCAGTCAATAGTCTCAAGAAAATCCCATTGTGTTTCTCCTTTAAAAAATGAGATAGCTTAACTATGTGTGTGTGTGTGTGTGTGTGTGTGTGTGTGTGTGTGTGTGTGTGTTTAGAAAATTAGGTGCATAGCATATGCATTTACAATGAATTGAATATAAAGGAAATGACTTTTAAATTCCATTTTTCCTTCTTTACAATGAGGGCATAACGCTTTGAAAGGAGCCCAGAGAGTTGTAAGACCTGAGAGAACATGTTTAACTATTCCAAATCATTATCCATATGTGAATTTTAAAAATAATTATTCCTGTGTGATTGTTTTTCCACTTCCAAGCTCTACAAAGTATCATTTTGATTTGAGAACTTAATCATTCCCTTGTCTAGAGTTCATAAAGCTACAGGTATGTGAACAGCTCATTCTGATAGGGGAATGTGGTCTGCAACTCAGGACATGATATAAAATTTGATACAAGGGTCCCAATTGCTGTATTATTTACAAATGTGAATATTAATGGTGTTTCTTTTTTTATTCTCTACCCTTACCACCCATATAAATTAATGGGGAAAGGAAATCTGTTATTCTAGAGTTTGACTATGAAACACTGGAATTTGAATTTAAGTGAAATTCATTTTCCATGAGGATTCTGCTTAGTTTCATTAATGTTTTTGTTAGCTTTCCGGAAGCTGAAATCCCACCCTAAAACAGATTAAAATCTGATTTCCATCCAAGATATGGTCAATGATTAAATTTGTTATTAGTTATCATATCAGTTACTGGGAAATATCTCAGTCAATAGGATGTGAAGGATTTAATTTTAGAAGACATTAAGATTACTTGCCTATTGTTACCTAGTTAGACTTAATGAAAAGGCCTATTCTCTTACAAGTACAAATATTAAGGCAGCAATTGTTGTCCTTCTGTCAAGAAAGGAAAGCTTTGTCCAACACCCTAGAAAACATTTAATATAACCTCGTTACTTAGGTTGACTTTAAAAACTCTTTGACTATAACAGATAAATAGAACCCGACCTACAAGGAAGCAAGGGAAGAGAAGAGCTTGGGAAGAGAAGAGCTTGGGAAGAGAAGAGCTTGGGAAGAGAAGAGCTTGGAAAGAGGAGAGCTTGGAAAGAGAAGAGCTTGGGAAGAGAAGAGCTTGGGAAGAGAAGAGCTTGGAAATAGAAGAGCATCGGAAGAGAAGAGCTTGGGAAGAGAAGAGCATCGGAAGAGAAGAGCTTGGGAAGAGAAGAGCTTGGGAAGAGAAGAGCTTGGGAAGAGAAGAGCTTGGGAAGAGAAGAGCTTGGGAAGAGAAGAGCTTGGAAAGAGAAGAGCTTGGGAAGAGAAGAGCTTGGGAAGAGAAGAGCTTGGGAAGAGAAGAGCTTGGGAAGAGAAGAGCTTGGAAAGAGAAGAGCTTTCTGGAGACGTTGCTGTGTCTTTTGAATTTCAAGCTTTATTAATAAGAAAAGGAAAGCAGGTATTTGGTAAGCAGTTGGTAATATTGGCCACGGTGGCCTTATTTAAACATTAGCAAAGCATTCCCTGGGTTTATGTAAGCCCATCAGAAAACCCAATGAGATATTTAGAGAACTAAGTATGTGCTTAGATGATCGTTAAGTCCTGTAATGATTGTTGGTAGCAGCTTGTGCATTACTTTTCTTTGATTACTTCCCATGAGCATACTAAGTTAAGTTTTCATGACATTTTCCAAAACAAGAAGGTGTTTGTGTTGATTCTTTCTATCCCTCTTCTCCCCCATAGTGCTAGCTATCACCCTTGTACCATTCCACACACCACAGCCTCCTTTCAACTTTAATGGCTTTGTGTCCTATTGAACAATGGCCCTTCTGCAACACCTTTATTCCTTTGTCTTGGTCTCCTTTTCAGCTTCATGGCCTATATGAGAGTGGGTACCATTAAAGTAGCTTTGCTTTGGAATATGTTTGTCTGAGCATTTAAATATTTTCCTTGCATCTTTCCCACTTGATTAGCAAGGCTGATAAAAAAGGGTTGCCTCTTAGAAATGAACATGAGCCAATTCTACTTACATTTATCAATTTCAGGTTAGTAGAGTGTGAATACTATTTCATGGCGTTGCTTTAAAACAAAGCATCCATCGTTCAACTTAGATGCAGAAAATGGTATCTAATAAAATACATGCTAAGTACTGGAACTCCCATTGAAATGCCAAACAACTATTTTAATAGAAATTTACAGTGTAAATTTCTTACAGGTATGGCCAAAAAAAACTCTGAGATTGTGTTTGTATGCATGTGTGTGTGTTTATATGTGTGTGTGTGTGTGTGTGTGTGTGTGTGTGTGTGTGTGTGTGTGTGTGTGGCATATAAGTCATAGCAGGCTAGCACATTAACCCCCAAATAATAGGGGTGACTTCAGAGAAAACCCACTGCCTGGTTTGAGAGATTAATTAATCCTCTCCATGAGTCACTTTTTCTTTCTCTCAATTTTGCCTCCCCGCTCTTTCCCTCCATCGTCATTCTCCCTCCTCTGTAGATACAGATTTTCCCTGCACCACAAGCATCTCCCACCCCCTCTTTCCTCCTCCATTTTTTGCTCCTCCATTTTGCTCCTCTACCAAATCTTTCCCATTCAGATTTCCCTGTCGCTTCCTCATACCTCTCAGGTGTGAGCAGAACCACAAGTGGTGGAGTTTCTCTCCTGAGGCAGGCACTGTCTCCTTGGCATTTGGAGCTCAGTTGCCACCAACACTAAGCGTTCCAGGAGGGCCCCTCACTGATTTGATTCTGGGATGTCAGCTGTTCACCACTTTCCTCACAGGTTGGTCCTTATTTTCCTTGCCAACTTAGTTTCTGTGCAGATATTTGATACAGATAAATTACTTAAATTGTTCATGGCCACTGAGGATTTTCAGTTTCAGGAAACAGAAAGACCACTGAGTACACACAGACACACACACACACATAAACACAAACACATACACACTTTCCACAGACACCTATAATCACATATTCATCCAACCCAAACCTTAATAAATTTTAAAATGGGCTACAAGAGAATGAGGGAATTTTCCAAATAAAACACTCCTTCATCTTGTTTAGACATCATATATACAGTCAAAAGATGTGTCATTAAGTTAATCTTTAAATGACTATCTACCTTCATTTCACTTTTATAGCATAAACTTTAAATATAACTATACACAGTTATTGTCTTTTTTCTTTTATCTACTAATGACTAGGTGGTAAATTGCACTAAATCTATGTTTCTGTCTAGACACTTGCCACATCTACTATTGAAGCTATAATGTGATATTTAGTGGAAGAGTTTATAATAGTACAAAAGTGTTCTGTTCTCTGGGAGTATAGCATAGCAATTCAGATCGTTAAAGACATGGCAGCATCCACATGGTGGCTCACAACCATCTGTAACGAGATCTGGCGCCCTCTTCTGGAGTGTCTGAAGACAGCTACAGTGTACTTACATATAATAAATAAAATATATCTTAAAAAAAAAAAAAGACATGGCTCTAGCTTCTGTGTGGTATGTGAGTTCATTGTGTTGCTATTTGAATATGTTGTCCTAACTCTACCCTCCTTAACACATTTCTGTTATAAAAAATACAAGAGGCACAATATTGACTTTCAGATCAGAAGGATGTTTTTAGTTACAAGTATTAGGTATTTTTTGTTTATTTTATTTACAGAATCACTTCCTACGTAACTCATGGATTTGTATTGTTTTGTTTGTTGGGAAGGGAAAACTGAAGGGGGAAAAAATGGTCATAAATCAGCCAACCAAAGCATTAACTGCTTCAGTACCTCATTGTTCCACCATTCTAAAAATATAATATAGAATTTGGAGTAAGAAAGAGAAATATAATAGCTTAAAAGTTCTAATTTACCAGTTTTGAAAGTCATTATTTTCCTAGAAATAGAAATGACTTTGGAGCAATTCTGGTCCAGACATTCCACAACTCCTCATCCAGGATCCAGGAACCATACAAGTCCTGGTCAGACAGATCTCTGGCTGAAGCATGTTATCCCTGTGATTGCAGCCTGTATCTCAGAAGCTACTAGGTGGATCTGATAATATATGCAGCAAGCTTTTTTTTTTAAGTCAGTCATTTTCCTTTGTGGTGAGAAATTCAGAAACAGTAACAAAACGATTGTCTTCAGGGTAGGTTTTAATTGAAAGAGTGAATAAAATAATATTAATGTGAAAAATATCCAAAGCCAAAGCAAACTCACCGGTGTGTATGATAAGTGCTCGACATGAATGAGAAAGCTGGAATCAATATTAATGCACTTGCAAAATGTGAACTCTTTTCTCAAATACACATGTGAATTGGCTGTTGATTATTATTTGACAGGACACATTTTACCTGCAGCAAAATTCAACATTTTACTATTCGTAGCTGGATGTGAAAGACAATCAATAGGTTTTTCTAATGCTCTAGGCACTAAATGCTAATCATCTCAACACTGCTGAATAGAAAACACAAACCCAGATTTACACGTTTCTTGCTCATTTGAAAATGGTGGTCCATTTGTATAATTACCAAGAAAGGCATGCTATTGAGCCGCAGGGATTTGGGATTAACTGTTCAGACTCAGGAATTTCAGCAAACATTGATTATGCTTCTGAAATTATTTTTCATACTTAATGAGATGGTCAATATCAAGTTAGATAAAAGAGGGACTAAGAACTGTATTTTGACTTTTAATGACAGAAAAAATGTGGGGTTTTTTTGACACAACAATACAACCCATTGAAGGGCTGTGATCTAGCAGTTAGCTCAACTTAATAGAGGAGAACTTGAAGAGGGAATTCACATTCTAACCCTGGCACTCCAAATCACGTAGGTATCAGCAGAACTCCAAACTAAGAAAAGTGAATTTATGTGTGATAAATTGCAAGCATATAAATGTACTTGGAATAATTATTTGCCACCACATGAATCACAGGTTTAAAAAAAATCAGAATTATATTATCTTTTCTAAAATACTTATTAACTTAAATATTATAGAATAGTTAACTAAAATGCTTCCAAGAACTTAAAGTTGATGTCAATTCTCCTAATTATGTGTTTTAAAATGTGGATTCTAGAGATAGTAAAGATACTGTGACCACACCTAATAGGAGCACAGTGATGAGAATCAAACATCTTAACAGGAAAGATTAATTCTTTAGCCATGTTTTGTCATTGCTCTTGTATTTTGAAAAATACATTCATTTTACATCTTTTGTATATTATCTAGTCCCAAACAATAATTTGCCTCTTTACCCTAGTAATAAGAAACTAAAGTATTTTTAGCATCCCTACTGATCTACATTTTAAACCCAATTCCCCGTCAATACTTTAATACAAAACCAGACACTGGAGTAAACAACGTGAGCTTTTCCTTGATAAAACACCAAGGTTGCTTTTTTAAAAAAAAACAGAGCCAATTTACTGATGTAATCTATGAATTAATGTGCCTTATAAATATGCCTTGTTAACTGATTAATGAAATGCTTATAATTGCAAATTATAGCTTGGATTGCAGCAGATGGATAGACAAATGAACCTATCTGAGATGAAGATCTTATTACACAGGGCTTAGTTGATAATAAATTCCCCAGTAATTTGGGGTGATTTTCTGCCCTGAGCATCAGTCATACTGTTCATCAGCCTTAGTGACTTGGGTCACCCATTGTCCTCCACTTCTACCTGTAACACATTAACTAAAACTCAATTATTTTTCTCACTCTTGTTTTCAGACAGTGCAGTCAGCAGGAGATACTTCAAGAAGAAAACCATTGTCATCATTCCTCCTTCCTATTTTCCTTTTTTCCCATACTCTTACCAATGAGAGCGTGCTAAGAGCTTGCTAACTCACTAGAGTTGTTAGTTGGATTTCTTCAGTATTTCACGTGAGACACTGGACCTAGTTCCTTTATTGCCACATATGAAATAAATCCTGCCCACACAGAGCCCTAACATGGTTCTTTTTTTTTTTTTTAAGGAAAGCCTATTCCATGTGGGAGATGGGTAAATGGAAGATTTAGTTGAAAGTTGTTGTCTGTTGTTGTTGTTGTCATTGTCGTTGTTGTTGTTGTTGTTTTTAACAAGATCTCAATCATTCCATTTTACTAAGGAAACCTCCAGAACAAGATGCTGGGGTGAATATCTGCTAGATCAGATAGGCAGAGAAAGCATCCAACTGGCCTTCCTCCTCTGCCAGTGTCCCAGAAGCAATGCCCCTTTCTCAAGCCAGCCTCCTTCCAACTGAATGTTCCTCCCTCTACTTCCTCTGCACCTCTCTGACTCCCTCTTACTCTCTGTGTTGTTTTCTTGATAATTCTTTGTTCACCTCCTGTCAACCGGTTGCTTGCTCCTCCTCTTGACCTTTGTCTCATCCTGCTTACAATATTCAAGCACAAAGTTCTTGGATTAAAGGCTCAGGATGAGTCACACCACAGGTAAAAACAGTTTTTTTTTTCAAATTAATAATGGAATCCCAGGGGTCACAGTCTGGTCAAATATCCTGCAATAGTTGAATAAAATCCAAAGAACTCTAAACAAAAAGAGCAGAGATTGAAAACTTAGGTAGAAAGAAGAAGGCCATTTGTACTAGTCTGAAGGATGAAGAACAATTTTGTCCAATGCTTCAGACTGACAGAGCATTGTAGGTTAAAGAAGACATTTGACCAAATAGCATGGAGTTCCATTCCCTTTCATAAAACTGAGCATGTGAAATTGTATCCCTCGTTTTCATCTAAAACTGAATACAGTCAATTAAATATCGCATCTAGTACAAATTCTTACAGCTAAAAACTAATTGGAAGCATAAAAATAATTGGTCTCAAACAAGAGCTGAACAGTAGATGTGCTAGCATGGACAAGAGGAAATCCCAGCAGAAAAGCCTATGAAAAGAACAACAGGGGATCCCTCTGAGACCAGTCTGCTCAGATCGGCTTGCTGACTGCTGAGGGTGAGCAAGCAGACAGCAGAAGGGACACAGGTTCTGAGACAGACCCTCCTTTCTAGCTGCAGACATCCAGGTACCTTCCACACCAGAGGAGAGGTGGCCACCCAGGAGGGCCCTGCATGCAGGAGCAGGTAAGGGAGCCATGTTGGGTCCTGGGTCCCTCAGAGACCAGTCTGTGCAGGTGAGCATGCAGACTGCAGAGGCAAAACATCTACTGGGACAGGACCTGTATCAGGCCTTCATCTTCAGCCAGGAGGCAGGTCGACCAGACCTCTGTGCACCTTCCCTACAAGAGGAGAGCTTGCCTGCAGAGACTACTCTGACCACTGAGACTCAGGAGAGAGCTGGACTCCCAGGACAGCTGATAGAGGATAACAGGATTACAGGAGGAACAAGCTTCAACCAGAGCAATCAATGGCCTTTCTCTACAAAAAGGATAAACAGGCTGAGAAAGAAATTAGGGAAACAACACCCTTCACAATATAAAATACCTTGGTGTGACTCTAACTAAGGAAGTGAAAGATCTGTATGACAAGAACTTCAAGTCTCTGAAGAAAGAAATTGAAGATCTCAGAAGATAAAAAGATCTCCCATGTTCATGGATTGGCAGGATTAATATAGTCAAAATGGCTATCCTGCCGAAAGCAATCTACAGATTCAGTGCAATCCCCATCAATATTCCAACTCAATTCTTCACTGAGTTAGAAAGGGCAATTTGCAAATTCATCTGGAATAATAAAAACCTAGAATAGCAAAAACTATTCTCAACAATAAAAGAACCTCTGGTGGAATCACCATGCCTGACCTCAAGCTGTACTACAGAGCAGTTGTGGAAAAAAAAAAAAAAAAACCTGCATGGTACTGGTACAGCGACAGACAGGTAGGTCAATGGAATAGAATTGAAGACACAGAAATTAATCCACACACCTATGGTCATTTGATCTTTGACAAGGGAGCTAAAACCATCCAGTGGAAAAAACACAGCATTTTCAACAAATGGTGCTGGCACAATGGGCGGTTATCATGTAGAAGAATGCGAATTGATCCATTCTTATCTCCTTGTACAGAGCTCAAGTATAAGTGGATCAAAGAACTCCACATAAAACCAGAGACACTGAAATTAATAGAGGATAAGTGGGGAAAAGCTTCGAAGATAAAGTCACTGGGGGAAAATTCCTAAACAGAACAGCAATGGCTTGTGCTGTAAGATCAAGATTTGACAAATGGGACCTCATGAAATTGCAAAGCTTCTGTGAGGCAAAAGACACTGTCAATAAGACAAAAAGGTCACCAACAGATTGGGAAAGGATTTTTACCAATCCTAAATCTGATAGGGGACTAATATGCAATATATACAAAGAGCTCAAGAAGCTGGATTCCAGAAATTCAAATAACCCCATTAAAAATGGGATACAGAGCTAAACAAAGAATTATCAACTGAGGAATACCTAAGGGCTGAGAAGCACCTGAAAAAATGTTCAATATCCTTAATCACCAGGGAAATGCAAATCAAAACAACCTTGAGATTCCACCTCACTCCAGTCAGAATGGCTAAGATCAAAAATTCAGGTGACAGCAGATGCTGGCAAGGATGTAGAGAAAGAGGAACACTCTTCCATTGCTGGTGGGATTGCTAGCTTCTAAAACCACTCTGGAAATCAGTCCAGCCGTTCCTCAGAAAATTGGGCATAGTACTACCAGATCATCCAGCAATACCTCTCCTGGGCATATACCCAGAATATGTTCCAACTGGTAACCGAGCTCTTATATTTTTGGTTGTGAGCCTAGCCTTTAACGGCTGAGCCATTTCTCCAGCCCATGTTCCAACTGGTAATAAGGACACATGTTCCACTATGTTCATAGCAGCCTTATTTATAATAGCCAGAAGCTGGAAAGAACCCAGATGTCCCTCAACAGAGGAATGGATACAGAAAATGTGGTATATTTACACAATGGAGTACTATTCTGCTATTTTAAAAAATGAATTTATGAAATTCTTGGGCAAATGGATGTATCTGGAAAATATCATCCTGAGTGAGGTAACCCAATTACAAAAGAAGTCACTTTATATGAACTCACTGATAAGTGGATATTAGCCCAGAAACTTAGAATACCCAAGATACAATTTGCAAAACAAAGGAAAATCAAGAAGAATGAAGACCAAATTATTCCTCCTTAGAATATGGAACAAAACACCCATGGAAGGAGTTACAGAGACAAAGTTTGAGCTAAGAGGAAAGGATGGACCATCCAGAGACTACCCCACCCAAGGATCCATCCCATAATCAGCCACCAAACCCAGACACTATTGCATATGCCAGCAAGATTTTGCTGAAAGGACCCTGATATAGCTATCTCAAGTGAGGCTATGCCAGTGCCTGGCAAATACAGAAGTGGATGCTCACAGTCATCTATAGAATGGAACACAGGGCTCCCAATGGAGGAGCTAGAGAAAGTACCCAAGGAGTTAAAGGGGTCTGCAACACTATAGGTGGAACAACAATATGAACTAACCAGTACCCCCAGAACTCGTGTCTCTAGCTGCATATGTAGCAGAAGATGGCCTAGTCGGCCATCATTAGGAAGAGAGGCCCCTTGGTCTTGCAAACTTTATATGCCCCAGTACAGGAGAATGCCAGGGCCAAGAAATGGGAGTGGGTGGGTAGGAGAGCAGGGCGGGGGGAGGGTATAGGGAACTTTCAGAATAGCATTTGAAATGTAAATAAAGAGAATATATAATTTAAAAAATTTTAAAAAAATAAGAACAACAGGAAGCTAAGGAATGCTGAGAGGAAGAGAACTAGCCTTCCCTGGAGAAGAGAACACCAACTGGTTAGGTAACGCAGAATGGTCAGCCCCGAAAACATACATTTTAAGAAATATTGTACGGACTGAACTGAGTATATTATGTACATAGAAATTATATATATGCTATGCTAAGAGGTTAGTAACTCATTCATATATATATATATATATATATATATATATATATATATATATATATATGAGAGAGAGAGAGATGTGTGTGTATGTGTCAAAAAATTTTAAAAACAGAGGCCATGAGTTTCAGAAAGGGGGAAGGAGGATATGGAAGTGTTTGAAGGGAGAGAAGTAAAGCAGAAAATACTAAAATTATATTATAAACTCAAAAAATAAACAAATGCTGTTTCAGTGTATCTTAAGGCAAGAGAGATTTGAATAAGAGTCTTCAGATGTGTACTTTTGTTTTCATTATGGCATTTTTTGAAAACTCTGGAATTTCCCCTAATGTCTCTTTTCTTTCTTCTCAGATTATAGTTGGAAACAATCATGTTTGTATAAAAAGTATAAAGTAGAGGCAAAAGGGTTTTGCAAGTTTCCTCTAATTGACATTTCTTTTTCTTTCTGAAATTACTAGTTCCACTCATTAAATGAGGAAAATAATATTTACCACATCCAACTCATTAGTCAAGTATTTATTATGCACACTGCTCATTTGAACACCATGAGCCTCTCAGTGGAGAAGTACAGTCTACTTGTACATATAATCTCATATAAGTATGATAGCCGATGAAAGAGTCACACTCTTCAAATAGTCACCAATGTCTAACTTTACAATCCAAGAGACCTTTTCCTCCCCCCTGTGCCTGCTCTTGAAACTATAGATGCCTTGGTACTAGGTGTGGCTTTCGCACCTCTTCTATCAACCTCTAACGAATGTGCTTATCCATCTCTGCATGTATCCATCTCATCCTCTGTCATGCATGCTGGGAAAAATAATGACCAACTCATTACACTCATGCTGTTTCCTGATTGGAACAATAGAGATGGGATGTGTCCGGTGAAGAGAAAACTATGGTATGACATATATTAGCAATCGTAAAATGATGACAATCAGACACTCGCCTTTTAATGAGTAAGGTATGAACAAATAATTATATGAATGTTGAGGGGTGAACTAGGGTGAACTACTTATAGGTGAAGGATATCTGGAACAAAGGGGAAAATATCAGAATTTCAGGCCAAGGAAGATAAAGTGCCAAACCAGGGAAAGGAGTATTTTGGTGTACATGGGAAACAGTTACATTTCTCTTATGCAGACAAAACAGATAATTACAATATTTTTCTCCAAGTTAGTATTAGTAATTTTGAACGTTATAGGTGAGGACATGAGTTGAGAGATTACCATTAAAAAATGATGGCAGCAACATTAGACGACACAGACATCACTCCCAATAAGAGAAGGCCAAATCACTTTCTTTCAAAAGAAATATTTCAAGAGTGCTCACAGCTTTGTGATGTCCTCAACACTATTTATCAACATAAGAATCAAACCTATACCAGAGTGAAGAAAAAGATGACTTTAATGAAAAATAATCCAAGAGATGCATGATATACACAGGCACTGAAGACAAGGAAGAGATATCCTACCTCAAAAAATGTGCATATTAGCTATATGAGTAACTTTGAGCTTTGGGATACTACCAGAGATGAAAGAGATTTGAAATGCACTTATGCATTTCAACTCCTTCCCTTGCACTGAGAAGATAGTACCCTTATTTTATTTCATTCAAAGAGAATGAAAGACACATGGAGTAGAGACAAATACTCAACCAATCGACTGAGGTGTTCGAACAAACCTTTGAGTACAGCTTATCTCATCTTAATTAGGAGCTAATTAGACTTCAGATAGATGAACGTTAGGAGATAAACCCTTCTCTCATAATCAACAGCCTATGAAATAAAGGACTGGAATAACAGGATTTGAGGGCTGGTCAGAAGAATGGGATCCAAGTCATATAAGTGGACTTAGAAGAAGACTGACATGTTGAGCTGTCTTGGTAAGCTGTTAATGAATGTCTACGTAACCCTGAACCCCAAACCTTCTAAGATTACTGTATAGTAGAAAGTCTTTTGAAGAAGAAAAAGGAGCACTAGTCTCTCCTGTAAGACTTGATCCAAATATGCCTATCAATCACCTGGACAAGACAAAAGTCTCTTACAAAAAATGCTTATTCTAGAGAGTATTTTTAATACTATCAATGTAGATTGTAATAGTAGTGTTTCATTCCCATTGGAATAATTTTCTGCTTCTTAATAGATGCTATCTACCTTCTATACTACAGTCTGTATATCTCATATAGATTTTTTATAGGAATTGCTATCTATACATTATTGAATTTGGTTACCTCTGTTGAGGGACCAAATGCCTTTCATTTTCTTACTTTTATTTTATATTCTTTACAAATGTGGGTTTTTTTTCTTTTTACAGTAAAAAAATCACATATGTGTATCATTTGTGATACAGAAAAACTCTCAAATTTAATAGTGTCTATTGTCTTTCTTTTTACATAATTTTCAGTCACTAACTTTATCTTGAGTGTTATATTACAGAATTTGCTCTCACAATAGCATTTGAGGGCCAAAAATAATGAAGCAAAATCCTCCAAAATTCCAGAAACATTTTTTTCAAGATATGTTTTTTTCATTATTATCTCAGAAAAAAAGGATGGAGCCCATCTTTTAGATGGAGCTATGAAGTGAGAGAAAAAAATCAGATCTAGCCTGGTGGTGGTGGTACATGCCTTTAATCCCAGCACTTGGGAGGCAGAGGCAGGCGGATTTCTGAGTTCGAGGCCAGCCTGGTCTACAAAGTGAGCTACAGGACAGCCAGGACTACACAGAGAAACCCTGTCTCAAAAAATGAAAAATAAAAAAATTTAAAAATTAAAAAAAAAATCAGATCTAGGTATATTGTTTTAAAAGATAATTATAGAAAAGTGTCTCTCCTGTGCTGCCTTTTGCATAGGAATAGATGCTCGTGTAGAATTAGGTTCATTTGCACAGCCTCCCCTAATATCCCATTAGTCAGTTTGGGGGAAAGTCTGCCTGAGGGTTTTCAAGTTCACACTCATTTGCATCTGTGATGGTGGCCAAGGAAAATTGCACTGTCTCTTTACAGATGCAATTAAGAGAAAAAACTTGGGAAGGTTCTGGCCTTTCAGGTTTTCATGAAATTTTCAATGTCTGATTTGACATTTGAGTTTCTGATTTTCTGCGATCTGTCATTGATGAATGCCGCCGTGAATAAGTGGGAGTCATTAAACAGCTGCACAATTTGGGGGACTTTTCACAGCCCAGTCATCAAACACAGCAGGGGAGCAGCGAGGATTAGGCTCAGGAAAACAGACAGGCATTTTAATTTGAGTAATATTAACATTCGCAGACTGTCATATTATGAAAGCCACTGGCAGTGTGCGAAGCTCTGCTGCTGAGGCGAAGGCTGAAAAAAAAAAAAAAAACGATATAGAGAAAGAACAGCAGCAACTCAGAGTGTCACCCAGAGGGTGGCCCAGAGGGTGGCAAAGTCAGGTGAGGCAGGATTCAAAGAGACACTTAGAGGAACCTCAAGAAAAGTCCCAGCTTCTGGAAAGGTGCCCCATCCTATTAAAAAAGCATTTCTATAAAGAGATTGCTTTCTGGGTTGTCCGCCATCAGCAGACAGTGTCTCTTTGTTATAATGAACACATTATAGAGACATAGAGAATACAGCAAATCCATAACATGGCCCCCGACTAAGTGAATAGGTGAGAGCCATTCAACGGCTGCATAATTTTGGAGGGCTTTCCACAGCCAGGTCATCAAATGCGGGGACTCCTGATTTCAGGGACTGACTCAATGAAATCATTTACAGGTTCAGATATCTACACTAAATCCTTATGTGCAGTACACATGGGAAAGGATATCATGTGAGTGAATTTTAATGCAGCTCAAAAATTCTTTTCTGAATACTATAGCCATAAAGTTATCAGCAATATGCATCTAGGATAATCATTAGTAACCTCCTGTAATCAAATAATGATGAGTTTGGACAGATGAAGGTAAGATAAGAGAAAACTGAAAGCGCACAGTTAAATGGCAAACTGACTGGTGGTCTAAAAGAAGTAAGCCAAAAATCAGTTGTGCAAAGTAGAATGAACAAGTGCAAAGGGAGGTGAGACTGTGTTGGTCAACTTCACAACCTGTTGCCAATTTAATGTCATATAGTGACCCGATGGCTACTGATCTAGCAAGTGACAGAAGCCATGCAGGGAAGGCCAGTGAGCTCTCTGGAGATGGCCCACTGTTCTGCATGACAGTGAAGGGTGAGCTCTGAAGCCACAAGGACCCCAGGGACTTTGTCCCAAGATTGTTTTTCTTGCCTTCTGATATGCCTGTCCCTGCTATGTTTGTCACTTATCTGGCATGGCGTGGAAAACTATTGCCTATAGTTTTCTGGGCGTTTACCCACTCTGTTGGGGAGGATTTCCTACAGATCAACATGAGGATGAACTTTATATAATGATGCTATTTAAATGAATTAACGAATGATTTTATAGAATTTATGATTTGGTTCAAATAATTTTAGGAAATTAGAATTGATAAAAAAAAAAAAAGTCTAAGGGGATGGTTTTAATTGTTTTCATAGGACGATAAATATCAAGTTAGAATCAAGAATAGAATGTGCCCCCTCATGCAGCAGTAAGTAAAGGCTTCATGAGTGGAAGCACAGTGAGCATTCACACACTATGAGTACACTACAAGCACATAAATTGCACTAGGAAGAGAAATCAGCTTGGGACAGATTTATGATCCAGGAAAAACATTCAGGTCCAAGGATGAGGCCACAGGTGTGCACCATAATAAAGCAAAGCCATGAATATATAAAACTATTGCTTCCGATTTATAATGAGCTTATAGAATGAGGTGCACATAAGACAACTTTGAACTTATTGTGCATATCCTGCTGTAACTTCCCTCTTGTGTACCATTTTTATCTGTGAGATAATTTATTTTTCCATAGAGCACTTTTGCCTGAGAAGATATAAAAAGGCTGGGAGCAAAAATAAAGTGGGGCTAGGGACTGGAGCTAGCTGCTTGGGGCTTCTTTCCACCTGTCAACTGAGTATATATGTGTGTATATATGTGTCTATGTATGTACATATGTACACTTGTAGGTATATGTGTGTATGTATGTATGTGTACATGGGTCATTGATGGAACTTGCTTGCTGGAGCCCCTTTCTGTTTTTCATCCAGTGTGTTTGTGTGTGTGCCTTGTTCTCTCTTTCTTTTCATTTTTCTTGCCAGCCCCTTAAGACTTGAGAGTTCAGAGTTTTTCATTGGGCGCAGGGAATGCTAGCTCCATGGAATCAAGCTTGTCCTCTCAGAGAAGGGTTACTCTAAATAGGCAGCAGTCTCCTTTTAGAGTCACCCTCATAGACTCTCTGGAGTTTATCCCCATCACAGATCTCTAGAGCATCCTAGAGATGCCCACACACATACACTCTGCCTGTTTCCATTCACTCTCTGGCCCTCTCTCCCTATACCTGACCAGTCCCCTGTTCCCAATTCCTCATCCCCTCTCGCCCAGTTCTCTCCATCCATCCACCTCTCATGGCTATTTTACTTCCCCCTCTGAGTGAGATTCAAGCATCCTGCCTTGGGACTTTCTTCTTGTTTAGTTCATTTGGGTCTGTGGATTATAGTATGAGTATTGTCTACTTTATGGTCCAGCCCTTGTATGTTCTTGGGTTGTTTTTCAGTCTCTAGGAGCCCCCAAGGGTTCATTCACTTATAAGTGAGTACACACCATGCATGCCCTTTGGGTCTGAGCTACCTCTCTAAAGATGATACTTTTCTAGTTCCATCCATTTGCCTGCAGATTTCATGATGTCCCTGTTTTTAAAAGCTAAACTAGTATTCCATTGTGTAGATGAACTATATTTTCTTTATCCATTCTTCAGTTGAGGGACTCTAGGTTGTTTTCAGTTTCTGGCTATTATAAATAAAGCTGCCATGAATGTAGTATAGCAAGTGTTCTTGTCTCATTCTCCACTTCTGAAACCAAAGACTCAGGCATCCACCACTCCACGGGAGAGAACCACCAAGGGTCAGCTAGAGGCTTTCTCATATGCATAAGTAAAGTAGGTTGTAGAGAAAGGTTAAAGAGGTCATACCTCTCTGATTAGTCAGAGGCTAACTCACAGCATTCTGGACCCTTAATTGCACACTAGTAATACGTAAAAGAAAGAGAGTTTGTCTATACCTACAGAGACTTCTATATGATGTTCCCTTTAGCCCTACAAAAGGTCTGTCTGTCCACTCCACTGTAAAAAACACCTTCACTGACATGCAAAGTAGGCAAGGACATGAAGCCCATCTTCCTGGCCAATAAGTCAACTGTTTCTCCCAAAAAAAGGGTCAGGTTATTGTTACTAGATAAAAATTGATGATTCATTTCTATATTTTTTGCATTCATTAAAACAAAATTATTCTTCTTTTCTTAGTTTCTTTTAATTACACACCCAGAACCAAAACAGCCATTTTTATAGATATGTATTTTATTGGGATAAGCATTTTATAGGAACTGGCATTTCAATTATCTGGCACCTCCTTTTAAGCCTTTTTTGGTCTTAGAGTTTTCTTCAATACTAAGTGGAATTATGTGTAAAAGAGTAAACTCTCTAAGAATTAAACATTTCTATACTTGTTTCCCATTATTGTTGTTGTTATTGTTATAGTTTTTATTATTCAGTTTATCTTGTATATTTAATATGCTCCAAACTAATAATATATGAAATAACAAAGTTGGTAAACATATTTGTGAAGGATAACTTCCAGCCATAAAAAATGATCACAGAGGCTGCCCCACCTGGGGATCCATCTCAAATACAGTTACCAAACTATTGTAGATGCCAACAAGTGCTTGCTGACAGGAGCCAGATATGGCTGTCTCCTGAGGGGCCCTTCCAGAGCCTTACAAATACAGAGGCAGATGTTAGCAGCCAACCATTGGACTGAGTGTGGGGTCCCTAATAGAAGAGTTAGAGAAGGGACTTAAGGAATTGAAGGGGTTTTCAACCCCATAGGAAGAACAACAATATCAACCAACTGGACCCCTTCCCACCAGAACTCCCAGGGACTAAGCCATCAACAAAGGGGTACACATGGCTCCAGCTGCATATGTAGTAGAGGATGGCCTTGTCATGCATCAATGAGAGAAGTTCTTGGTCCTATGATGCCCCAGTGTAGGGGAATCAAGGATGGGGAGGTAGAAGTGGGTGGGTGGGTGGAGGAACACCCTCATAGAAGCAGGGGGAGGGAGGATGTGATAGAGAGTTTCTGGGAGGGAGAGAAACTGGGAAAGGGGATAATATTTGAAATGTAAATAAAGAAAATATCCAATAAAATATTTTTTAAAAAATAAATATTCAGGAGCTAGAGAAAGTACCCAAGGAGCTGAAGGGGTCTTCAACCCTATAGGTGGAAGAATAACCATGAACTAACTAGTACCCCCTGGGCTCACGTCTCTAGCTGCATATATAGAAGAGGATGGCCTAGTTGGCCATCAGTGAGAAGAGAGGCCCCTTGGTTATGCAGACTTTATATGCCCCAATACAGGGGAACGCAGGGGCCAAGGGGTGGGAGTGGGTGGGTAGGGGAGCAGGGCCGGGAGGGGGGAGGATATAGGGAACTAGCTGGATAACACTTGAAATGTAAATGAAGAAAATATCTAATAAAAGTAGTAAAAAAATAAATAAATAAATAAATAAANTGCAGTGTATACTGCTTTAACAACGATATTCTTGCTTTCGGCTTGGCATTGTCTTTTAACCTATGGAAGAGAGTTCCTATATACTCCATACAGCCTTGTTTTTAACTCGTGAGCCATGAAATTCTCTCTAGCAGAGTAGAGCAGCATTCTTGTCTCCATTCTTTCCTTCAATTTTTCCCATCCCTGCACTTTCTCAACTCGTTACAACCACTAAAGCTTCTATGGCAGCCTGTCTTCCAGGTAGAATGACTTTTTTTTGCACAGGGCTAATGCTTTCAGTATTTTTTTTATCGAGTTGTACAATATAATAGCCAACTTTCCTCTCTGCCTTGTAAGTAAATTTCTGAGAGGAGGAATAACCTAGTTCAGATTATGTACATGCATAGCTAGACTATGTTCTTATGTCTCTCAAATATTTTCATACTAGCTTATAAAAAAGGTACGTGAATGTATGTGGTGTGGGTGTGTGTGTGTGTGTGTGTGTGTGTGTGTGTTGTAGCCTCTACATTTATATACAGTGCTGCTATTTAGTACAATCTATATGTGGAGAAAATCAGAGATATGGGACTACTGTGGGCTGTTAATGTTCGTGATTAGAGGAAAGGGGTTAGCCTGATACTATTACCTCTTTTCAACCAACAAAGAATGCTTTTCTTCTAAATCAGTTTAGAACATCATGCTAATGATTACCTAATGGATTTAGTACTTTCTATAAAATACCTTAGCCGGGATCATGTAGAATTTCCATAACTGAAGAAGACATGCATATTGTTTGTAGAGATAATAAATTTTGGCTGGATATAAAACAGCTGTCAACCTTAATTTTGAAATATTCTGGCTTGAAGCCAGAACCCTACAATATCGTGCCTGTTTTAATCCAACTAGGCAATGAGACTGACATACAACTTGGCTTCCCTTACTTTTCAATAAAGCTCAAATCCCTCCCAGGGGAAATTGATAAATTTCAAGTATCAGGAAATGTTATTTCAAAGTGCACTTTAAAGCATCACACATATCTGCCCAATAAGTACAATTTTTTCAACTTCCTCTGTGATTTTCTGCCCATTTAATGTTGTCTGCTTTTGTAATAAGTTAGGGGCATTTCAGAACTTAATCATCAAAGCAAGGTTTCCTCGCTAATTCATTGGGGGGGGGGGAGCAGTGCCAATAAATTGTTCTGTTTTACAATATATTCAAACACCTTCACTTTCTGACTCTAAATAAGTCATTTTCTCAATTGGACATACTACTACCAGAAGATCCAGCAATACCTCTCTTGGGCATATACCCAGAAGATGTTCCAACTGGTAATAAGGACACATGCTCCACTATGTTCATAGCAGACTAATTTATAATAGCCAAAAGCTGGAAAGAACCCAGATGTCCCTCAGCATAGAAATGGATACAGAAAATGTGGTACATTTACACAATGGAGTGCTATTCAGCTATTAAAAACTATGAATTTATGAAATTCTTGGGCAAATGGATGTATCTGGAGAATACCATCCTGAGTGAGGTAACCCAATCACAAAAGAAGTCACTTGATATGCACTCACTGATAAGTGGATATTAGCCCAAAAACTTAGAATACCCAAGATACAATTTGCAAAACACACACACAAAAAAAAAAAATCAAGAAGAACAAAGACCAAAGTATGGATAGTTCATTCCTCCTTAGAATAGAGAACAAAACACCCATGGAAGAAGTTACAGAGACAAAGTTTGGAGCTAAGAGGAAAGGATGGATCATCCAGAGACTACCCCACGCAGGGATCCATCCCATAATCAGCCACCAAACCCAGACACTATTGCATATGCCAGCAAGATTTTGCTGAAAGGACCCTGATATAGCTATCTTGACTGAGGCTATGCTAATGCCTAGCAAATACAGGAGTGGATGCTCACAATCATCTATAGGATGGAACACAGGGGCCCCAATGGAGAAGCTAGAGAAAGCACCCAAAGAGCTGAAGGGGTCTGCAACCCTATAGGTGGAACAACAATATGAACTAACCAGTACCCCCAGAGCTCATGTCTCTAGCTGCATATGTAGCAGAAGATGGCCTAGTCGGCCATCATTGGGAAAAGAGGCCCCTTGGTCTTGCAAACTTTATATGCCCCAGTACAGAAGAATGCCAGGGCCAAGAAGTGGGAGTGGGTGAGTAGGGGAGTAGGGCGGGGGGAGGGTATAGGGTACTTTTGAGATAGCATTTGAAATGTAAATAAAGAAAATATCTAATTTTTTAAAAAGAAGTCATTTTCTCAAAAATTGCAGAGATCTCGGTCAAATTTTTGGGCCTTATATCTTCTATGCGTTTACTTTTTTGTTCCATCAAAAGCCCATTCCTGAATATTATTAAGATTAAATCAAAGCCAGTTTTCCATTTAAGAGTTAGCTTTTAGCCGGGCGTGGTGGCGCACGCCTTTAATCCCAGCACTCGGGAGGCAGAGGCAGGCAGATTTCTGAGTTCGAGGCCAGCCTGGTCTACAAAGTGAGTTCCAAGACAGCTAAGGCTATACAGAGAAACCCTGTCTCAAAAAAAAAAAAAGTTAGCTTTTAATTTAACCTTGATGAGGCATATTGTCTTAGACAGATTGAGTGGCCTCTGAGCACCAGAAATGCATTTCTTAGTTTTAGGGTTGGAGGTTAAGAATATTATCAGTATGTCTGGGATCTGGAGAGGTCCTAGAATGTATGCTGAAACCTTGTGTGACTTTTAAGTTAAAAAAACACTAGAAAGTTCTCTAGGACTCTTTTATAAAGATATCTATTTCTTTCATGAATAGTCTACCTTCATAGCCTTATTCCATCCCAGAGGCCCTACCTCCTCCTAACTTCATCTTGAAAGTGAGAGTATCAACAAGCCAATCTGGGAAATCACAAACATTTCAACCATTGAACATAAATTGCAGTTAAACTATCTTTTTTTCTCTACAAGAATGTTCTAATAAATTTACCATACAAAAATGTTTAATGTTATTACATTTTCTCTTTATTTTCCAGCATCCTATGCTATTGCCTTTCCAGCAGTTAATTGGTGGCATATGTGTCTAGCTGCATTGGATAGGTAAATTCTGAGGACAGTACTTCATCAGCATGGAGGGCACATTGAAGAGTTGGAGTCACCAAGGGACCCTTGTGCTTCATTTTATTTAAGTTAGTTTCAAAAGTCACCATGCCTATTAATTTTATGTGTTCCTGCTGACAAATTAGACTTATATCTTTTAACTCATTCCCCAACTAGCAGAAGATATAAACCAATTTTATTGGACTACCCTACAGAAGGGACAGGAGTTGACATGTGTTGCCAAGGACAAGTTTCAGCTTAGGGAGGAGTACCTGAGAGAAAGGGTGTTTGAGAGTGGCAAGGGAAAAAAAAACCAACTAAACATCAATCATGGGGTACAAGTTGATGGTCTGGGTTCTGCTCAAGACACGCTTTTTCTGGAGATCTCCAGACAGTTTATCCAGGTAGCTCAGTTCTTGTAGACCAAAGCCCAATCTTCTATTTATATATCAATTGAGTCATTTACTCCAGGTATCCTTTTGATTATCCCAGGAATTAGCACCCAACTCCTTGATTCTTAGAAAGAAAAAAAAACAGCAAGCACTTTTTTTTAACATTGCAGATGAATTCAGAGAGCTGCGTGATTTGTAAGCACAGACAGTAAGATTAGCTGGGTGTGATCCTGTCCTGAAATTGCCATTCCCACCACACCTGGGCTCAAACCAGCTCTGCTCCAAGTTCACCTGGAACTCAGGAATCTGCCACCTCTGTATCTGCCTGCCTTTGTATCTTTTTGACAAGCAGGCTCATAATGCAGCAGCCTCTGTTCTTTTAGGTCTGTGAAGCCCTTCATATAATTCATATTGCATCCTTATATTTTGCATAATTGAGAAATGATATTTTTAACTCATGTTTTCAGAGTTCTTTTCTACAGCCTTAAGGGCTGTCCTGAAGGTCACAGCACTTACCATTTTGGTAAGAGCATTAGACACAACCTTACATCCCAGAGTCATGCTGTCTCTGATTATAATGAAGACATTTACCTTGGCAGAGAGGACATTCCCTTATGCCTAGCAACTGTCAACATTTGTGGAGGCCCATGCCCTGCGGGCTCTGTTCCAGGCGGTGGGAAGTCATGTCACACCATCCCTTCTACATGGCCATGCAGGACTAGGTGACAATGTGTCAAGAAAGATATGTAACTGAAACAACTTATAAATTAGTGTGCACTGTTGCAGTTCAGGAGTCTGGCTCAAGAAACCTGCAGTCTTGTGACTTTCACACACATTAAAATCCAATATATGTGAGTCTCATTTATTACCAGAAACTCCCCTGGTTCTTTCATGAAAGCCTAACTAGTTGGCAAAGTCAATTTTCCCCTAGTTCTATTATCCTAACTCTTGAGGCTGGTCATCAGCGTCCCCTGCCTTCAGGCTGAAGAAAATGAGGATCATTTTGTGTGTCTATAAGGAGCCCTTTAGCATTCACAGCTCTTTATTGACAGTTCATCTCTTTCAATCTTCCATTTACTCTTCTCAGAGCACCAATTGCCCCTAGCAAGAACTATCCACAACCATTGCATTTTTAATTAGATTCTCTTGTTTATCTGAAATGTTTACTAGGACAAACTTGCTATTGCATTTCATTTTACCAACATAATATCACATAATCAAACACCTCTGGTGAAAGCTTTATAATATCCACCTTGAACCAGATTATTCTTGTACTCTCTTGTTTGACCTTGACCACTAGTAAGTAAATGACTCAGCTCCAAAATGTCATGCTAACATCTACTTTCTCAGAACAACTGTTAAACACTCTTCTGCCCGACATGGACTCTCAGAGGCAGAAACTATTGACTGAGAATTTATTTAGGCCAAGGGGTTTACTATAGCAACATATAGAATAACCATAAAGGTAGGATATAACTTTAACATTTTGGGGGGTTATTTGCAATTGTCATCTTAATCATGAGGTCAAACTTGTGTTATCAGCAAATAACAAAAGAAAAAAAAACTGATTCTGCTGATCCAATACCATGGGAAATACAAGATATCATCAATGCATTACTCTTGACAAAGTAATAAAAATTCATAGGAATCAACTGGACTAATAAAATTGTGTGTTAATTTTAAAGACCACTAGCTTATGTACTTAAAAATACAATAATCAAGAAGATGAAAAAATATGTAAGGAACTGCCTTAACTTCAAGAAGTTTAGAGAAATATGATGAACAATTTTACTATAAGTTCATAAATCAGGTGCAAAACTGAAGATTAAAAACAGCTAAAGAGAGGACGTGGGCTCAGTTGGATGATCCAGAATATGGACTGCATATTAGAGATGATTACGATATCAATATTATATTTCTTGAGTTTGGTAATGCCATTGTAACTGTATCAGAGTTATCTTGGGTACATAAGGATCAGATGTCTCGGTATCAACAATGTAACTGCAAAAGATTATTTTTAAGGACAGGAGAAGAAAATTATACCAAAAGCTCACAACAGGAGGATCCAGCAAAGTTTCCATTGGTAGTAGTTTCATTCTTTCAAATTTTTATCAGATTCTTTTTTTTCCAAAACATAGATGGGCAACATTCTAAAATCTAACAGCAACCTAAGTCATGATCCAGCTTCAACCCTTTTCCTTGTCATAAAATCTGTACCCACATGTTCCACTATGTTCATAGCAGCCTTATTTATAATAGCCAGAAGTTGGAAAGAACCCAGATGTCCCTCAACAGAGGAATGGATACAGAAAATATGGTACATTTACACAGTGGAGTATTATTCTGCTATTTTAAAAAAAAATGAATTTATGAAATTCTTGGGCAAATGGATGAATCTGGAGGACATAATCCTTAGTGAGGTAACCCAATCACAAAAGAAGTCATTGAACATGTGCTCACTGATAAATGGATATTAGCCCAGAAACTTAGAATACCCAAGATACGATCTGCAAAACACAAGAAAATCAAGAAGGAAGACTAGCGTGTGGATACTTCATTCCTCCTTTGAATAGGAAACAAAATACCCATGAAAGGAGTTACAGAGACAAAGTTTAGAGCTAAGATGAAAGGATGGACCATACAGAGAATAACCCACTGGGGATCCACCCCATAATCAGTCACTAAACTCAGACACTATTGCATAGGACAGCAAGTGTTTACTGAAGGGACCCTGATAAAGCTGACTCCCACAGAAGTGGATGCTCACAGTCATCCATAAGAGGGAGCACGGGGCCCACATTGGAGAAGCTAGAGATAGAACCCCAGGAGCTAAAGGGGTCTGCAACCCTAGAAGAGGAACAACAATATGAACTAATCAGAACCCCCAAAACTCGTGTCTCTAGCTCCATATGTAGCAGAAGATGGCCTAGTCGGCCATCATTGGGAGGAGAGGCCCCTTGGTACTGAAAACTTTATATGCCCCAATACAGTGGGTGGGCAGGGGTGCAGGGGGGGGATTTTCGGGATAGCAGTTGAAATGTAAATTAAGAAAATATCTAATAAAAAAATCTGTGCCCAAAATCTAACACATATTTTGATTAGAGCTTGCCACACCAATACTTTACTTATTGATCTAAGGCTAAGTAGGTCAAGTTAAATTGGATGCAATATTAAAATAAATAATAATATTTAAAACAGAAAAAATGCCTCAATGCTACTTGTATTGGAAAAGTTCCCACATGGCATTCATGCAGCCTCTTTGCTTGTTAGTATTTATTCACTGTACAAAGTAACTGGCTTTGTAATGACATTTTTATTGGTAATGTTATCTTTTCACACTTGTGTTCACAATCCACATAGACCGTCAACATTGAATCTCAACATTCCCCTAAATCCCTGCTCTGGACCCAGTTTTGAGAGTCTCCTTCCATCTTCTGAGGTAACAAGAGACTGCAAAATTTTTAATAAAATATTTTATGTTTAAAAGACAAATTACCAGTTTTTAAACTTCCCTTCCAAGGCAATGCTTTCACCTGTCTTGTCTCTTCTTTCTGCCAGGATCACATAGCCAGACTATTTTCAAAGAGAACAGAATGTAAACTTTAAATTCTATAATGACCATCATCAGGAGGATTAGAGAAAAATAGATGTTAGAAACACAGACATGTCTTAAAGTATATAGAATAAAGCTTTGGGGGAAAAAAACTTTTTAATCCCTGGTTTACAATGAAGTGGTAACCCTCTATCGTATTTTAAAAAGATAGTTTTAAGCACCATTCTTCTCATGTAATGAATGACTCAAATTGAAGGAATGTCTTTTCCTTTCTAAATTTAAAGACTTCGCTCTACTTCTTACAGACAAGATATGTCAAAGGAAAAAAAACCAAACCCTCATATTTACAAGATTAAGGCTCTGGATACTTATGCATCACCTGAAACATCTCTGAGTTTCAGGTTTCAGTTCTTTGTTATGAGGACTTCTTCCCTTTCCTAATATATTTCTTGAACCAAAAAAAAAAAAAAAACACTTGGATGGAGCCCAAGTCGATTTTAAGAAGTATATATTTCTCCAACATTTTTCTCCCTTTTCTATTTGAAGGTTCTCTCTAGCCTCACCAATGGCCTAGTAAGTTTAGGCTCATCTTTTAAAATAAACACGAATATGCATCTCTGAACCTTTGTAATCCGGTTATGGAAAGGCACCCCTCACTCTGTACATGATGCAGGTGAACTACTTTTAATTTCACCATGGGAAATATATGAAGCTAATGTGGAAGTAGATAAAACAGAATCTCAACCTAGGATCTTATTAGCGAAACAATCGAGTTGGTTTTGTGAGCCAGGAAGGAAGAGAACTCCATAGGGTTGAATTGCCACGGAACTGTTATGTAAAGCAGTTTTATTAGAAATATATTGTTCCAGACAGCAGCAAAGAGAACAGTTTTAATCCAAAATGCTTCCAGGCTCAGTCCCTTCTGGCCAATTAATTTGATTCCAGTAATGCTTTGGTTGCTTCGGCCTAGCAATAGCTATTAAATAAAGTGTTGTACCTTTCAAAAGACTTTTACTTTACATGAGAGCCAAAAGGTAAGTCTGTACAAAATTGGATAAGGAGTTGAAATATGATTTTTGAAATAGAAAAGCATGTTAGCTCAAACAATGATAAATGAGAATCTTCTTGGGGTTAAAATGGGTGACAAGTGCTAGTCGGCCCACAGTAAGCTTCAGTGTCATTTAGACAAAGTCTGGGCTAGATTCAGTTATCTACCTACCCAGAAGTTAGCAAATGTTTCTCTTTTATTCATTTCAAGCCTGGGCAGAAATGCCAATATTTTCTAACATGAGGATTAAGCTCGACAAATATCTATTAGGAAGCACTGAATAGTCACTTTTACAAACACATCTGAAATAGATAATCTCTGACATTGGGGCAATCTAACGTGTAATATTTGGCTAGCTTTTCTTCCACAAAAAAGATAGGATTAGTCTACTAGTAATACAGCCTAGAACTCACTAGTTTAAACAGCAATCAGTTGTTCAGTCCACAATTCTGGTGGCTGTTGCTACTTTTGACCATTGGCAATCTGGCCTGGGAATTTTTTACTTGTCTGCAGCATTTACAAGGGCAGATCTGGGATATATGAATCCCAAAGGATTTAATCACATGTCTTTCATTTGGCAAATAACAGTTCCTCCTGTGGTGTTTGGGATGGCTATGACATATTTAAGAAATTAAGAGAGTTCTTTTTTTGAATTTTAAGCATACATTATCAAAGGCTGTTATTAATTTATTTTAAATGAACTATTTCTACTCTACTCCATATTATTGCATCTCAGTCATCTCTCCTTTTCCCCCACAGATATGCGATATTTTACAATCCAATGAAGGCATTCCTTTATCTTCCAAACTCTTCAATAGCAGGTTTGAAGTCTACAGATACGATTTAATTATTTCTTTCCTTCACAGTTCACTTTCTGTACTGATGACGAGTTGTCAGTGTCCTCTAAATATTAGATCCAGTATGTGTCCATCTTCCACTCCGACCACCTTCACCGTATCTCAAGTCCCACTTTCTTCTTGTCTGGGCTGCTGTAGAATGGCCCTCAATCTTCTCAGATATGCCCTTCAGGCCTCTGATATATTCCTTATGTATCCACACTGGTCTTTCTCCCTCTGTCTGTCTTTTCAGACCCAGAAGAATCTCAATCACATCCACTACTTCCAGGCCTCACACCTTCCACTCAGTAAAAATGATTACTCCAAAAATATGTATCCTCATTTCCAGAACTTTATTTTGAAATCCTGACTAGTGATGTTTTTAGTTTCCATACATGCAAACCCCTAGGCTCCCATCATTTACTGTTTGTCATAAAGTCTTTTTTTTTTAGCATGTGTCTTTTTACTGTAGACTTACTCTCTACCTCAACAGTCTACATACTTGTCTCTAAGGAGGATGCGTCCTTAAAATATAGCAGTAGTATACAAGTGTTTTAATGACATAATGACTCTCAAACATTATGAATGAATGGCATGAGAAAATTTGGACACTTGGACATTTCATTCGATAACCTAAATCTAGTTTGAAGGACCATCTTCAAACAACACATAGATCAGAATGTACTTCAGCACCTGAAAAAATAAAGAAGCTATTCATGATTGAATAATGCATACTTGAATATTGAATAAAGATGAGGAACCTATTATTATTACTGGTTTTGGTGTCCTTACTTGCCAAAGGAAAAGGCAATTTCAATCGAATAAATAGTTTGTTGGGTCATGAAATTGAATTTAAAAAAAAAAACTTATCCCTCTACTAGAGGATAATAGTCTCATCATAGAGATCCCAGCCTCATCATCTCACTTAACCTAGCCTCAACCCAAAGACCCTGCCTCCAGATACAATCTCATTCTGAGAGCTGACCATGAATGTGGAGCAGATGAGCATTCAGACCATGCTATGCTTAGAGTTTGATCATGAAATAAAGACCAGAAATAACAAGGTCCACATGCCGGTTCCTCTGCTGCTTCTCTTCCTTGCAACTACACGTTCTGTTAAAAGTAGGCAGATCGAGAGTCTTCCGCACATCTGACTCTCAGTATAGAATCCGGAGCACAACCATACGACATGAAAACCAAATGAAATTAAAGCCAAAAACTCAAAACAGATAATTGACATCTGGTCGGGTTTCACGTATGTGGTTTGTTTTCCCCCTTTTTCCTGCTGACCTCACATATTGTATGAGGTAACGTGCTGTGGGTAACAGGAATGCCATGGCTTTCTAAACCATATCTATATTGGGATGCTGGTTATAATATGTCCCATCCCTGAGACTGTAGCCGGTGCGCACATCATTAACATGGGCTTCCTTAACTTTTGGTGGCATTGGGGCCTGTAGTCAGATACCTTTTAAATGAAATGAAAATCACAAAGACAGAAAGCTCTGGAAACCTAAGAACTGAGCAAGAGTTTGACTAAGCATTCACAAAATAAGAGAAATGGGGGCTCAGGCTAAGTATAGAATGAACTATCATTCCGTATCAGTCAGTAGAGGGCCTCCTCCCACTCACTCATGCCATACCACGCTCAGGGCACTGCTGGGCTTCACTGAAATGCCTTTCTCCCTCCCAGGTGATGCTCAACAAATCCTCGTTAAGATCTCAGCAAAGGACAAAGCATGCCTGAAGATGTATTGACTGAGATCCACGGAACAGAATTTCTAATGAGCTAGAGACTTCTAGATCACACAGTTGTAAGTATCTTTCTTAGTTAGGTCAACCTCAGATTCTATATTATAAGCAAAATGCAGTGTTGAACGTGGACGTCTGATACAATTTTTTTTTTTTTGCTAATAGGCAAGTACCTTCCATGTGGTATAGACATGGGCTCCTTCTCTGGCTTGCATTTCCTACAGCCCCACATCCTCTTGGCAAAATCTAGCTGCTTGGCTGTATGAGACAGGAAGTGGGTAAAGAGTAATGTAAATCTTGGTCAGCTGCTTTGCATTGATAATTCAGACCCAAATTACATGTTAAAAATTAGCGGCTCTGGTTTTTCAAAAACCTTGTCCTAAGAGTAGGAAACTACAGTGCGGCTGGCCCAAGTGGGCTGTAATTCATCCCCCGCACTCTTGATGCTCTGGCCAGCCTGAATGCCATTAACTTGCACCCACACACAGGCACTGTCTCTGTAATCCTACACTAGACTCTTACTTGTATTTAATTATTCTCCTCTTCATGACCCCCAAATCCTTTCCATTCATCAAACGTTCCTATAAACCATAAACTTCTCATGTTATAAATGTCATGATAGTTATAAATATTTTTCTACTGACCTAATTTTAGATCTGTATAACAGTTGCAAATATTGGATACAGACATTTCATACATTTCTCCATCAGGTCCTTCAATGTAAATATTTTTAAACAGTGTACAATGTCCCCAGGAAAGCCATATCAGGAGGTCAGAACTAATTCTGCCTTACTAATGTCGATTTTCTATGTATGGTGTGGAATTTGTTTGTATGATGGTGGTGGTGGTGGTGGTGGTGGTGGTGGTGGTGTGTGTGTGTGTGTGTGTGTGTGTGTGTGTGTTGGACACAGATATATATAAATATAATCCTGCAGTCTGTTTTTGTTGTGTGTATATGATTTCAAGGCTGACTACTCTGCGTTGGACAGCCAAAAAGGGAGCTTACTCTTAGGAGAGGATAACTCATCCACTCCCAGCAGTGAATAGTTGCCTGTAGCTCCTTTTCTAGGACTGAGGCACACACAATTTTCTCCCTTCCATGCTAACATCCGTTGCTATTGCCTTTGTCACAGACTTGTTTTATGCAGCCATTTATAGGAGACAGTTTCCCAACTAACTTCCTGCTATTCTGGTCTCTTAAAATCATTCAAGCCTCTAGGAACCACATTATTTTGTTCTCATCTACAATGATATGCAATATGTATAAGTGTATGTGTATGTATAAACATACAGAGAGAGGGGGGGCATCTTAAAGGAAATTAAGCTACTGGCCTTAATTCTTAATTAGGCTCGAAATATCATGCATGGCAAACCTCCTTTCAAATGGTTGGTCAGGGTAGCCCAAGTAATTTCCAGAACAATATAGGTTATAGATGTAGCCCTTAGCTCCCTGGCTGGACCTCTCTTGACGAAGACACTGCACACTTAGGAAAAAGGCTCATAGGACTTGAGTTAAATATCTGCATGCCTTTCTTCTTTGATCTACCATCCGTGGTTTCAGACAGGACTAAGCACAGAGGGATTCTTAAGTTCTCTATGCATTCAACTCTGTTCACCTGTCTCTCTTGGGATCCTTTCCTGATCGCCCCATCAATCTAGAATATTATGTGTAATTTTTACTGCACATGGAAGAAAATGTGAAGCATGGCATATCTTGTAAAATTATGTCCAATGACATTTATTGAAAGAATTTTAGGACTGCTATATGGGAAAAAAGAGTGAATATTATGCCAAGGGAGGGCACAGTAGTCAGCAGGTAATATAAATATAGTGCCTAGAGCCACAAGTTTTCAAGAATCTGTTCATAAGTAAAATAGCATTAGTTTAAAAACTTGAAAAGAAAATTTTAAAATCCATATCTAATGAGCATCAATTAAATTATTTATTAATGCTAGATTAAAGTAAATTGTGAATGTCTTAGATTGAAAAAACTAGGGTTAATAATCAAAGTTACATGTATGAAGTATATAGTTTATCTCCCGACATTTTTAATTTTATTCCATGCATAAAATATCAGGGTTTTGTATACTTGTGGCTTCAAACAATGACTGATAGTTTATGCTAACTCTAATTTATGCCTCACACTCTAGGCTAGGAGGTATCAGATTTCCTTCTATAAGGGCAGAGAATAAGCAATGGACAGTCATGTCATCAGCCACTGCTTATGAGACTGTTCTTCAGCAACTACCATTAATGGAAAATATGAGAGGAGAGGAGAGGAGAGGAGAGGAGAGGAGAGGAGAGGAGAGACAAACATAAATATGAAGTACTTTGAGAAAACTGGATCAGGACACAGACCACAATGTAAGCAATCTTACCCCATTTTTCATTGTCTGTGTATCATATCTTAAATGACAAAGCCTAAACAAATATATCCCATCTGCATTTTCTTTACCTATAACACCAAATACATTTTTTGATGCTATAGTAGCAGCAATAGTAGTTTTTGGAAAAAAACAATTAAGTATTTAATTGTGCAAATTATCATTAAGAATTAATAATGATAAAGCTGGAACAATCTCAGAACCTAATGACAGCATGGTTTCCTTTGTAGAATGTGTCCTTCTCCTGAAAGCCATACAAAACACACAATCTACATAAAAATGGTAATCCATTTATACACTGGCAGTTTCAGAAGACACCATGGTTTTTTTACCCTCCAGTCATTATTCTCCTTCCACTTAAATGAGTCCTCAGCTTTGTAGCATTAGGAAGGCAGGATGAAAGATGATGGTCCCTTAATTGTGTTGTTTATCATTAAGCATTAATAATGATGATGTTGGAACAATCTCAGAACCTAATGAAGGCATGCTTTCTTTTGGAGAACAATTTATACTGTAGCTCTACAAGTTTAAATGCCACTCCAGAGGTTTATAAAGCTGCCAAACACTAGTTTTATTCTGGTCCATAGACAACATCACTTAGTTGGGAGGAAGGTGAGATCATTTGTAGGTACAGTCACACAGTTCCATGGTCATTGTCTCCTTTCCTTTCTTATCAGATGAAGGTACTAGTGCATCCCTTTTGTTGATGAATATATATTGTCATACATGTGTTTAAAAATCTTTGTTACATCTTAGTTAATTTTAGTTAATCTTGGTTAATTTTCTGTTGTAATAATAAAATACAATGACGAAAAAAGTTACAAAAGAAAGCATTTAATTTTGGGGTTTACAGTTTCAGAGTATTAGAGTCAATGATGGCGAAGAAAAGGCATAGCATAAGAAACAGCTGAGAGCTTAAATCTTTATTTGCAGCTTGAAGGGAGGAAGAGAGAGAGAAAAAAAGAGAAGGAAGGAAGGAAGGAAGGAAGGAAGGAAGGAAGGAAGGAGAGAAAGAGACGGAGAGATAGACAAAGCCAGAAAGAGAGAATGAAAGATGGACACACAGAGAGAAGAGAGAGAGAGAGAGAGAGAGAGAGAGAGAGAGAAGAGAGAGAGAGAGAGATATGTTCGTTGAAAATAAGTTTAATTCTAGAAAGTAATGAGAGGTCATTTTAATTTTAAGAGTTGGATTTTTCCAGCCAAACCTGGAGGCACATACTTAATCCCAACTCTTGGCAGGTGGATACAGGCAGAACTCTGAGTTAAAGTGTAAGTATTAAAGAGAAACAAATGAAATATTGTATATGCACATGGTATATTTTGCACAGACAACCAGAAGCCTCAATGAACTGGAAGGATTGGATGGCCCTATTATGAAGATGAAATACCATGACAAGAGCAAACACAACCTGAGAGAGCAAGAATTCCTGGGTACAGTCCATCGTTGCAGAGAAGCCACAGTGGCAGGAGTTTGAGGAAACTGGTCACCTTGCATCCACAATCAACAGAGAACAATGAATCCATGCTCAACTTGATCTCTCCATTTTATACAGTCTAGGTTCCTCTGCCCAGGGCATGGTCCCACTTACCATTAAGAAGGGACTTCCTATATCAATTAGCATAATGAAGATAAGCCCCCTGTGGGGTACACTCAGTCCTATAAGATTCTATATTCTGTATTCTATTCTATAGATATATTCTATATTCTATATATATTCTATATTCTATTCCACACTCCTATAAGATTTTGGATTCTGTCAATGAAGCAGTTAACACTGACCACCACATTAGTCATAAACAATGTTATCATGGGAAATAAATGAATAGTGCTTATCAAACAGAAACATATCCATAGCATCAGAGATTTGACAATATATAGACATATTTTCATTACTTAGTTAGGGAATATAAAGAAAGTTGCTTTGGTACCCAAGTAAAGACCACGGAAGCTGCCAGGATCATAGAATGCACAGGGTAACCCTCTACAAGGAGTTGATCAACCCTCAGTGTTAACTGTAAATTACTGAAAAACTTTAATTCTCACCAGCAGAGTAACCAGTGAGGAAATTATTTGAAAGATTATATAATAATCCCAACAGTTAAACCACCTGCCATGTATCTAAGGATTAACATAAAAAGACATTCAAGAAACAGAGGCAACATTAGGTTTTCCTAGATGGCCCAAATGGAAAGCTAAACTGAATGTTTTCTATTCAAGACTATATTAGTAGCATTGTACAATTATTGATCCTATCCTAAAATCACCATTAAATTTTACATGGTACACTTGTTTAGGTCATTAGAATTTGTAAACTTGATGTTAATGTTTCTACTTTTTTTTTAATTTTACCATTGTTTTATGTGTGAGATATGGGGTTAGGGTACCTGCGTACAATGGCACAGACATAAAAGTCTAAGGACCTTTCGAAGATTTGATGCTGTTTCCACTGTGGATTTGGGAATCAAACTCAAGTTGTCAGGCTTGGGTAGCAAGCTCTGTTAGCCACTGAGTCATTTTACCAGCCTGATGTTGACAATTTTTGTGGAGTGTTATCTGAGAAATCCTACTCTGAATTTTGTTTAATGGCAAGTAACTTCTCCTAAGGTTACAGTATAGGATAGAGTAATAACTTGGTGGTAGAGCACATGCTTAGTCTCCAAGAGTCTCTGATTCAAGCCTCAGCTCCGAAACAGTAGATTAGATGTAAACACACCTTAGAATACTTAGGGGCACTCATTTGTTAGCTCAGAGCCAACTGTCATGATCTTTGATATGCACAGTTTAACCTACTTGAAGATAATCAAAGCTTTTAATCTCGAAGGATTAAAACCACATGCCATGCTCACCAGGAAACAGCTTTTAAAACAACATTACTGCTATCAAAAAAAAAAAAGTCATTGTTTAAAGAACGCACACATATAGCCACACATGAAATAAGGACTATAAGATCAAATACAAAGTCTCAAATGTCATTTTTCTTTTGTTCTGCCCTGACAAGATATTCTGCTAATTTTGATACATGCTTTATATCGAAACTCACTAATTTTAATCTCCCAGGAGCTTATTAATCTGCATTAATAGCCTTTCTGGGAAGCTATAAGTTTAATCAATTCTTATTTGATAAGGGTCTCTAATGCTTTCAATGATGGCGGGCCCTCTGAACCGAATACTCTTTCAAAGCCATCAGTGATTTCTGAGTCATGCCAGATGTTGATAATGCAAAACTCCTGCCACAGCAGTGCCATTCTCAATTCTTTATCCACAGAAAAGATTAATAAAACAGGAGGCCATCAAAATGATATCAAACTTCTAAATAGAGATAACATTAAAACCAGGTCTTTGTAGAATCTGTAAACTTTTGTATTCAGATAGTGCCAGCTATTCCTCAGAAATCTCAAGGAGCTGTAGAAGTTGCCATTTGCTTAGTGTTTAATTGACTATTTGCCAGAATGGAGGTGATAATTGTGGTTAACAGTGACTCTGCAGTAAAGGCATTCCATAGGCTACATTCCAATTCGCTTCATCTATACATTTTCTTACTGTTTGCGTAACTGATTATGTCATTTTTATTTCTTCAAAACAATGCTATAAAAAATAGAGCAGAGACAATGGTTCCACCAATATGGAAATGACCCCAGTGATCTTAAGCAACAGAATCAATAACTAGTACATCGTTCTCCTAACATACTCTCCTTGTGTACCAAACACAATAATTTGGAAAGAAGATAGACCAGGTATTGAAAAAGAAAGTTAAACATATGGACAAGAGGTCTTAATTTTTTTCCTTAAAGAAATTTCATCATGGTTATTAATAAAACAGCTAGTGTTAATTGATCGTTGTTTATATTAAACATGGATGCTACAGGACAGCTATCAAAATAATATGTTTACTATTTTCTTTCATCTAAGTTTAATGATTTTATTCCAGTTGTTATTCCATTTGTAATGTGTGTGTTCCTTTCCAATGCTAAAGGGGTTGATGCAACTAAAGTACTTTTATAGTTTCTACATTATGAGCAGCTTGAAGATAAAGCTCACCTGTGTCTCTTTCTCCAGTGCTCTGTCCATTGCATATATGGAGAAAAAGAAATCTCTACCTTCTTCTATCACCAAATTACTAATTGAGAATTCTACAACATAAAACAGACCAACAATAATAAAGCAATACAATTACATGATTGGATTCTTACATGACGAAGTAATAAAGACCTAAAGAAAAAGATCAAACTATTTTTTTTACCAAGTCTGTGATGCAGAAATGGACTCATAGAGAAATTTGAGTGAATGTAGTGCTCTGATCTCATCACCATAAGCTGAAGGGGTCTGGGTAGGCATTCACTTCTTACTGCATATCCGTGTATCATCAGAGCTTATGCTATGGAAGAGGCGCTTATTACATGAGGGTCTTATAATTTGGGAGGTGGGAGATTACAGAGTAATCTTTTTAATTCTTAAATCTATACAAACTTAAATATTTTAGGTTGATGATCCCTGAATCCTATCACATAAAATAATTTTCATATTTTAATGTGCTGGCCTTTGGTTGTGAGGCAATAACCCAGCAGACCTCCATTATATACTTATACTTATCTCTATATACTTAGAGATCGTGGAGTTACTTATTTAACAATCTTAGCATTCTGCTCCTCCAACAGCCTCATGTATTTGGCTGTACACCTATGACTCCTTTCCATATTTGATCTACAGAATTAAGTCCCCTTCAAGCCACTGACCAAATGCCACCTTCCTATGAAGGTATGGTGTGACTTCAACCTCAGGTCAGATCACAGGAGTAAATGGATTCTGTGACATGAACATGTTTCAAAGCCTCAGTGGCTGCAGAGGATAAAACTCTGTGCTTCATGTGGCTACTCTTAGGATGGCTTATAACACTGAAGTGTTTAAAAAACAAGAAGAAAAATGTCCTGGCTTGATATTGTTTATATAACTGATTGCGAAGATGCTTTCCTCTCCCATGTTCAACTGGAAATTTTAATCCCCAAGGGTACCCTTCTTTCAGAAATAAATTAGGAAATTCCCTCCAGAATGTTAAACAAGAGGGTTCCAATGTTGGATGGAACCATTCTTCAGTATCATGTAGCTTCCAGGTTTCCAAGAAGTCTTCATCTCTCGCGTTACACAAGTTCCACATGAAGTTGGGTGGAAAGGGACAGGGTAATGCAGGACAGAAGGGGAAACTAGATCGAGATCCCAGAGAGATGAGACCCACACTTCTACTCAGGAACTAGGATGAACAATCTGGCTTTCTAGACTTATTCTAGTATAGTCTAGATTTTTAAAAATACATTCTCATTTCCATCTCTTATTTTAATATTTAAGCATTTTTGTCCATGAACTGAAGTCTGAGTTCTGAAAGCATAAACAATGCCAAGCTCTGAACCTCTTACTGACAAACATGTTTGTTGCTGACACAGAAGAAAGGATAATGGGATCTGGATATGTTATATTGAGTGCTAACAGTCTAATGACATTTTAGTGTAGTGAGTCCTGGGTTAAAATACTTTTACAACAAGACCTCTGTCACTCTGCTGGCAATCTCTCACAGTTACCTCATTCTCTTTACTTAGAAGTATCTGTTTGTTGTATTCCCAGTGCTTAACCAGAATTTTTTCCTCTAGAGATTTTGTTCTATTCATGTCTTATTTCCTGGCACCATCTTAAATAGTTCTGGATAATATCTGAATTTTCCAAAGGTGGGTGGGTAGGCATTTGTGGCTTCTTTGTCTTTTTACCAAACCATGTGTATTTGATGCCCTTTATTGCTTCTCCTCACAAGATTGCTTCTTGTTTTTCAACCATTTCTATGGCTCATCTCTAAGCCCCTTTTCCCAAGGATTATTTTGAAATTTGCAGTAATGAGAAATTCCCAAATTAACCAAATTAACCAATCCTGCTCCACAGGTCTCAGAGTCCTTTCAGAACTATTAAAACATCTAATCCACACAATGTCCCCAAGAGGTTCAGCCTAGTATTTCAGCAATTTTACTGATGAGAAAATTGGAAACTGGAAAGATTAAGTAATTTTCCTAAATGTGTTCTTGTAAATGGAGGCATGAGGATTATAAGACAAGTGTTCCAGCTGCAAAGCTTATCGCTCAACCTCTACACTACACCACAGTGACAAATGACCACATGGGTAAATTAGAAACTGTTATTTCCACTTTCCATGATATTAGTGTCTCTATGGAAAAGCGAAATTTAAAGCAGGGTCCAGGGTGAATATATGCTTTCTTGTGCTCTGACAACACAACCCATATATATTCTGTACTTTACTATTGAAACTCAAACCCAAATATTAATCCATCACTCTCTTATTCTCTTACTGTTATTTCAAATTCTTGGAAATACGTTTGACCCCAGAATCTGTTTTTTTAATAATACAAGTATTCCCAAGGATAGTTATGAATTATGCCTTACCAATCATCCATCACCTGCTGTCACCAAAGCATAAAAGTTAGGTGACAGCACAAATTGGATATTGATGTATGACATGCTTAGATTTTTCCTTATTTTTTCCACACTCATCATTGATCAGTGTACATCAAACATCTTCTTTATTTCTTAAAATATATTACTCTGAATAATGTCACATCAAACGGGTGCCTAAACACAACCTGAACAAAGAAGGCACCAGTAGACAAGTCCTGAGACCTCGACCATAGATAAAAACTATAGGAAACAAAGGAATGTTGAGAGTAGAAGAGGGGGAATAGTCTTCTCCAGGAGAAGCAACACAAATGGAGAGCCCTGAGAACATATACATACAAATAACATTATATAGACTTAGCCATAATAATTGTATATTAAAAGGAAAATATATATACCATATATTTAGGAATATATATTCCTTTTATTAATATGTACCCCTTCTTTGATATGTATATATATGCAAGTATATATGTGTGTATATATTGAATAGAAATATGTATTACTTTCTGTACAATCCTGGTGGCCTGGATATCAACACTGGAATGCACATAAAGAAAAGGAAAGAACTAACTCCACAGAGTTGTCCCTTGGCCTCTACATGCATACTGTGGAACATATACACATACATATACACATCATGCAGAAAAATAGTCTTAATTAGCTGTCTGTTCATTTATTTATATACAAGCTTTTTACCATATCTATAATATTGTGAGCATTAAAATAAAGTGTAGTAAATTTAAGGGTGATGGGAAATAAAAGTCAAAAATAAATCCAATAACTTTTTACCCAGGAGTGAAGTGTGCTGAAAGAAGACCAGAATATACATAATTTTGATAGAATCCCTGTAGATGGGGCATATTGCCATGTAAATGGCACATAAAAAGATCTTATTTTTATATTAAACAAAATCTCAGCAAACATACAAATGGCTATTAGAGCAATATAAAGTATAAATAGTACTTAATAAATCATGTGCTGCAAAGTTAAAAATTAAAAAATTTCATGAATAAAATGACCCAAAGTACTTTTAAAAATGATATATATGCATGTATATATATTCTTAATGTGTGTGTGTGTGTGTGTGTGTGTGTGTGTGTGTGTGTGTGTATACTGTAGATGGGCAAGGAACATTGTGTTGGGTACAGTTTTGTTGCTATTTGGCTTCTATAATAAATTTGAACCTGCCCTTGATAATTCTCCCTTCTACTAGGTATCAAGAAAGAATTGAATCATCATCATCATCATTATCATCAGTAGTAGCAGCAGCAACAACATGGAAAGAATTATCCTACTCAGTCCACAGTGAAATATTTTCTTTCAGGTAAACTCATTCTCTAAGTTCCAATCTTTCAATAATTTCTCCAGCCACAATCCACAAATATTACACAAAACAAAAACAATTTGCATATTAAAATATGCAAAAGGCCCTGTCTCCCTTTTTCCTAGCCTTCTCTGAGCACGATATTGTACACTGTCCTGGTCAGAAGTGTGGTCAGCTGGCTACCATTTCATCTGAGGTCCTAGCTGTCTGAACCCTATTTACTCTTGAACCATTTCTTTCTTGCCATGGCAAAATATCATGACAAAGGCAACTTATGAAAGAGTTTATTTGGACTTATGGTTATGGAAGGATAAGAGTCTGGCGTGGCAGGGAAGCGTGGTAGCAAGACGCGGGCATGGCGGCAAGGGGCAGGCATGGTGGTGAAAACTAGATGCTGAAAGTTGACACCCTTGACTGAAAGCATGAAATGAAGTCAACGATCTGAAGTAGGTGAGACATTTTACTTTATTGTTTGTCCACTTCCTGCTTTAACTAGTGACTGCCTCCGAGTAGCACGTTTGGTGGTACCATCCGGGTGCCTTTCAGGATTGTCCCCAGGAAATTCCTGCTATCTTGCTTCAGCCCGTTTGCACATGTCAACAGGGTCGAATTTTATGATCTACCAGAATGAAAACTACAAAGCAGAATGAAATCTTCTTAAAGTGACCAAAATCACGTCACTTCCTTCCCTGTACCCACAACACACAGCCCTGTTCCACTTTGCTTTTAAAACATTGTCTTCTTCAAGCCGGGCGTGGTGGCGCATGCCTTTAATCCCAGCACTTGGGAGGCAGAGGCAGGCAGATTTCTGAGTTCGAGGCCAGCCTGGTCTACAGAGTGAGTTCCAGGACAGCCAGGTCTATACAGAGAAACCCTGTCTCAAAAAAACAAACAAACAAACAAACAAAAAAAACATTGTCTTCTAAAACACTTGATGGGCGGGCGGGAATCCATTTAAATGTCAATGCTCGTTGCACTGCTTAACGCTTATTGTCTTCTTGTAAGACGTCTTCGGTTCTACACAAAGTTTTGTATTTAACATAGAAACGAACGTTTTGATCTTTTCTCTGTGAAAGACAAGAGTGTGCAGCTGCACATGAATGCTAGCTTCATTTTCTTTCTCGTTGTTATCTATGCTGTGGCATGTAACTTTAAAAGGAAGAGAACTAAGAGAAACACACGGAGACAGCACTATCTTTATAACCTCACTGGGCTGGCCCTTTCCCTCATCCTCAAGAGAAAACATAAAGCTGCCTGCTGGCAAGTTGATCACAGTCAGGGAGGGAATGAGCTCAGCTGTGTATAGAGAAACTCGGTTGTTTTTCTTTGATTCATCCCGATAGCATCACACTGGGTCAGTGTCTTGTTTATGCTGTCTTTATTGTTTCTGGTCTTAGAACAATAAACATCCCTAAGTGGTTTCAATTACTGCAGCAAAACTGTGCAAATGAACTTTGGCTTTGTTTCATACTGAATAGAGGGTTTTTATGATTTTATAAATGGGGAGGATGCTTAGGACTCTTGCCAAACCTGTTCTATAAACAATGAAGAGTCACATTTACCAGCTTTAGGCCTTTAATCACCCAACTATACTTCTCTTGATATGGCTAAAATACTTTTAACCTTGTTTCATAGAGATGAATGAGAATGATCAAATTATCTGTGGATTCAGCAATAATTTGCATAAACAAAGAACAGGACATTTCAGCTGCTCCTGAATCCCTGCGATGAGGCCTTATTTTTCCCTGATATATTTTCTTTAGTTGCAAGAAAACCTTGCTTGGTTGTCATATAATTTTAACCAGTTCAGCCCACAAATCCTATCAGAGAGGATAAATTATACTATGCTATGGTAACAGACACCCCTACTCCAGATCTTGCAGCTTTCTCGGAATAAACATCTGTATTTAAAAGTACATAGTCAGGATAAGCATGTGGGCAGAGGGATCTATTCTAGAGTCTATTAAATCATCAGTGAAGTCCTCCAGAACTAAAATCCAAGGCATTGATCCAGGAGAGATTTAAAATAGTTCACCTTCCATTTGGCATAAGAGACTGCCTCAGTAAAGCACTTATTTATAAAACTCAGAGACCCAATGCTATAGAATCTATGCGTACAGAAGCCTCCAGTCGTTAGGAGAGTTGTGTTGCTGATATAACAAAGTATATAGGTGAATTAAACAGCATGTTTATTTCCTGTAGTCTTAGAGGCTGTAAGCATGACTGTAGTGTTAGCAGTTTTGGTTTCTTCTGAGGCTTCTGGTCTTTGCTGAGAAAGGAACACATTTTTTTTAATGGCTTTACTGTGTCTCATCTCTGTGCACATGAGTATCCAGTATCTCTTCCTCTTAAAGGACGTCAGCCAGATTGGACTAGGGTTATCATTATGATCTTGTACAATCTTAATTATCTCTTTGTTGACAATACTACAAAATTCGGCTATACTCCAAAGCTCTGTAAGTTGGACCTCAAATTATAAATTTTTTGAGGAGCACCATTCATCTTGTAGCAGTGAATAAACCCTCACATCCCTGTCAGGGGGTTTAGGCAGTTCCAAATTACAAGCTGAAGTACTTTGTAAGCAAAAGTTAAGTGGACCGATATTGAGCCACTTCCCTGGGGATTTAAAATGTCTTGCGCATGAGAAAAATCTCTTAACCACATTTAATTGAAAACACTGAATGGTATGTTTAGAACAATGCCTGTATTGTTTGAACCAGCTGCCTAAAGTTTTTACAGAGTATACTCTCTCAGTTATCATTAACTATTTTCAAAACAGAAAGCCCCAATTAAAAGGTACTGAGGAACCTATATCAATATTTATTGACTTTTAGAGAAACATCACTTATTCATTTGACTTGTTTACCATCCTGATTCAACAGAGTTAGGGAAATCTATAACTATGTGTATATATGGGCTAAATATTCTCAAAATGTGTTTCTGTGAGATGAACCTATGTTGCATTTATTTATCACCTTTCAGCCAACATTCAGATTTTTTTATGTTCATGATAATGATTGTACAAATGGCCTTCCACCTCTAACAAAGTATAATATTTGAAAATGCGTTGGAAATAAACAACCAGGTAGAAAGCAATGAACGTCAACTTCAGAAGATGAAGATTCCTAAGACACAAATGCGGAGTGTCTCATAATGGATTAGCAAGACGGCTCGCCATCAGCAGAGAACAGTTGATATTTTTATAAGATTTGCTTATTCTCTGCCACAGATGTATTAACAAATTCAATAACTCATTTCAGATTTCTTCCCTTGGATCCTTTATTAAATCACAGACCTTTACTTCAAATGAGAGAAATTTAGTAGCCTCAGACAGGGGTTAATGCTGATCATGTTAGCACTAATCAATTCAAAACACATTGCAGATGTTCCAGGACTGTGCTCCTTTAGAGAAAATGTTCTTGAACATGCAAATATTTCCACTGACCAAACAATGCCATTGGGGAGGGCAACAAATGAGGCAGAACTAGTGTTTTGAATTGAGACTGTACGAGGATATACCTATGAGGTTTGGGCACCCAGTGGCGATTCTGGGATAAGAACAGGCAGGAGGACATAAAAGAATGCAACGAGAACCCAGGTATATCTATGGAGAATATCAATTATCAAAATGATACTTTTATTTCCATTACTCTGTTAATTTTGTGAGTATTTAATAATATCTGTTTAGTCAGAGTTATCCAGAGAAGTGGAGTCAGTAGGATGTGTTCATAGACAGGTCTCATCAGAACTTACCTCTGCAGCTAAAGGCTCAGGGTCCCACTATCTGCCATCTACAAGCTGGAAATGCAAGTGAAACCATGAATTCAAATTGCAGTAAAAGAGAAGAACCAGGGTTCATCTTGAAAATGGTCCCATGCAACATCTGTCCTGTGTAACCAGGGAAGAATGCACTAGATTGAATTTATGAGGTTAGCAGCTAACTATTATAAAACTTCAGCATCTTCACGAGGTTGATATAGCACTACAGGGCAAAACCTTTCTTTTTTAAAAAAAAAAAATTTCCTCCTGCTAATCTTTAATCTTCTCCTCATCCTTGGTAATGTTTTCTACGTATTCAGATTTATTTCTAATATACATTTCATCTATTTATCACTCAATCAGATTACAATACAAATTGATCCTTTAATAACTGTTAACTAAATTGTTGTGTTTTGATATTTAATTAGACTCATGCTCCCAAGTAATTCTTTGCAAACTAATTTTGATTTTTCATTCCAGGCAAGCTCCTTGGAGCTTGTCAGCTGAGACAGTAAACAGTGAGAACCAGACCTGCTTTGCAGCAGATTCCAAGAATTACTAAATAAACCATCCTTCAATCTACTATAGCAAGTCAACTAAAAACAAGAAAACAAAAAAACAAAAACAAGTAAAAAAAAAAAAAAAAAAAAAAAAAAAAAAAAAAAAAAAAAAAAAAAAAAAAAAAAAAAAAAAAAAAAAAAAAAAAAAAAAAAAAAAAAAAAAAAAAAAAAAAAAAAAAAAAAAAAAAAAAAAAAAAAAAAAAAAAAAAAACCTTGGGGGCTGGCAATGCAGATCAATGTTGAGAATTAGCCTAATGTGCATGATGTCCTTGGTTCAATTTTTGGCATGGAAAAAAATTAAAAGTTTAAAATAATGAAAATATTGAGAAAATGAAGCTTTATCATAACCTATGTAGCCTCATTGCTAAAGTGTCCCCTACACCCTCTAGGGTGTACCAGTATCCTTTAATTGGGATGGAAAGTCCTAAATACAGCTAAGGAGAAAGATGCTCAGACAGAGGAGGAGAAACAAGAAGGTCGGGGTATAGGTGGGGGGAGGGGGGACAGAAAGGATCACGTGTTCGCAAGCTGCTTTTTTTCCCCCCAAGTATTGTCTGGTCTCAATGGATAGGCTTTTTTTTTTCCAAAAGTGAGCTAGAATGAGAATCAGCAGGCATTCTAAACCAGACACGTAGTGATGAATGGAGGAAAAACAGATGGTGTGGACAAGTTACGATGAGAAGAATCAGGTGACATAGTCAGTCAAGGTGAATAAAGTCTATGAACAAACACAGTAATAAAAGTCATTGCTTAGCTAAGCATAGTTTAGATTGTATTCCTTTCTACAAGCTGCCCCTGAGTAGAGAAATCTGGGGAGCCTGTCGTGGGGAATGGTTCAGCAAAGCCTAGACTATAAAACAAGTGCACTGGTGTTAAAACTAAGAGGGAAAGCTCAAGGCTGAGGGACCCTCAGTCTCCATTTGAATCAGAACTTGTCTCAGAAACAGAAAGGAGTCAATGGTATTCTCAGGATCAGAAATGGGGGTGACACATTGGAGAAGCTAGAGATAGAACCCCAGGAGCTGAAGGGGTCTGCAACCCTAGAAGAGGAACAACAATATGAACTAACCAGAACCCCCAGAACTCATATCTCTAGCTCCATAGGTAGCAGAAGATGGCCTAGTCGGCCATCATTGGGAGGAGAGGCCCCTTGGTACTGCAATCTTTATATACTCCAATACAGGGGAACGCCAGGGCCAAGAAGTGGGAGTGGGTGGACAGGGGAATATGGCGGTGGGAGGGGGAGGGGACTTTCGGAATAGCATTTGAAATGTAAATTAAGAAAATATCTAATAAAAAATTGAAAAAAATATATTCAAGTCATAGGGAATAAGTTTATATTGTAAATTTTAAGTATCTTCTACACTTGAAATTGAATAATTAAAATAAAGATGAGTACAACAATCAAAAAAAAAGAGAAAGAAATGGGGGTGACAAGCCTGTAACCACTCCTCAGTCCCTTAAATTACTTTTCCATGTTAGCCACCGTGGTGCCATGGAAGGAAAGAAAAAAACAAAGAAACTGCAAAGTATTTCTTCTTCCAAGGGCACCTGACTAACCAGTCAGCTAGAAACAGCACAACACAATTTTAAAGGGGTCATGTCGTTTGGACGAAGGCTCCCATTCATTGCTCTGAACAACAGACATAAGCATGCATAAGCTTCAACATACAAACTCTCGAATTTTAGTGATCTTACATAAGGATTAAGTAGTGATGAGTTTGGAATAATAGGGTCATAGTGTGAAATAAAAATGATTTCTAAAATTCATACTAATAGTTTAAAACTTTACTATTTCTATGTAAGATTATAATAAATAGCGAGACTATGATAAGTTAAAGGAAAACAGAAAAGCACTTTTTTTTCTATGTTAGCACCATTTACAGAATATTCCTCCTGGTTTTGGAACAAGGGGGCCTCATGGTTTCATTTTGGACCAGGCTTTACAAATTACATCAAGGCCCTGCACACCTACCAGCTGATTGGTTTGAACAGGAGATAATTGGTCTGGAATTAGGTTGCATTCAAATCAAAACCATATAGGAATTCAATTGCATTCTTCCTGTCTTTTCTCAAAGACATCTTAGTTCTAAATGTCTGCCTTGACTCAGAAGTCTCAAAGCTTGCTTTGTTCTGCTGGGACTGAAAACTATAGATCGTTTACCCTTTCTTTACATATGAACTTAGGGCTCTACTCCTCCTGGTAACTGGATGCTATAACCTTCTGTCCCAGGTTTCCAAGCTATAAATTACCCTTTCTTGTGTTAAAAAGAAAAGCAGGTATGTGCAGCATACTGAACCCTCTATAAAAAGACCTTGAATAAATCTTTTGTGGCCTTAATTATGGATAATATGTTAAAACTGGCTCCAACAGATGTCTCCCCCACCCCACCCCCGTGAAAATATGATAGCAGAACCATTTTACTGGGAGTGTTAAAATTAACATTGTTTTGATAGAAATTGTAAACTCCCAAAAGCTGAGACCAGGTCACCGAGTCTTAGTGTGGCTGTTTCTAAATGCTGGCAGTCAAGAAGATGTATGGATTTACTTCTCAGAGGGAAGCTTGCTGCTTATATGTCCAACCAAACGAGGTTCTCCTAGACCCCAGTAAATACTCAAAAGGTGCCCCAAAGGCCAACAGGAACAGCTGTCTCAGGGATACCAGCGCCTTTAACTTCTCTCCTGCATCTGTACTTCAGCTTTACCAACCCTGTGCAGCAAAAGCTTGAAGAAACCATTTGTGAGGATCAAAAAGAAAGAATACAATAAGTAACAAGCCCCTAGCATCACCTCACAGAGTGACCTGCTCACTACAATACAAAAGCAGCCAACACAAAGAGAACTGAAATGTTTTCTAAGTTTCTTCTTCCAGCAGTTATTTTTGTGAGATTTCGATGGATAAACCAATAAAAATTAGACATTTTACACTTCCCTCATACTAAATGGAGACACTTAACCTGTTTTTAGAGCCCATAGAGAGAATCATGATGCTGGGACTGAAAAGGTGTCTCAGTGGTTAAGAGCTCCTCTAGAGGACCTGAGTTCTGTTCCCAGCACCCACAGGGGCAGCACACAACTGACAGTCACGAAGCTCCAGGTCTCAACAGTCTCTTTGGACTCTGGTGGGCACTGCCCACATGTGACACATGTTCACGCGTGCACACAGAAATACACGTAAAGAAAAATAAACCTTTTCAAATCTTATTTCATGAAGATGAAACTATATCAGTGGTTATCACAAACTGTCAAGGACAGAGGGTTATGGAGATGTTGCCAATGTAATAAGATATAATTAGAGATGAATTACAAATTTGGGTTTTCTGCTGCACAGGAGGATGAAAATTCTGGCCACTTCTTCAGGGATATATAAATGCTAGGGCCCCAGTCGAAGGGGCTGGTTGGTTGGTTGTAGATTGTTGCGATTTGACAAGTAGTCAAGTACAAAGAGATGAAAAGAAGAAATTAGATATCCTGATGGCGAAGATCAAACTTGCCCCAAATAACTTGATGCCCCTAATCAGCAGGCAGTGTAATGATATTGTCACCCCTTCCCTTGTAACCATTTTTCTCTCCTACCTAGTCTTAGGTGTTGAAAGGTTGGAAAAAGAGAGGAGAATGAAAAAAAAGAGCCCACAAAGTAGCCAAAAGTCCACCTACACTGGACTGTTTGACTTAGTCAATCATATGCAGCATCGCAGGACTTAGCCTAGATCCCACTCAGACCTCTGAAAACCGCTTTGGTTTTGCCCTGGTTCTTTTGCCCATTTTTTTTCCTATATTCTAACAGCATATCCAGACTGATAGATATTCCACCAGTTTAGATTCCAGAAGACAAAGAATCCTTACACCCAAGTCATGGGGAGTCAAGCAGCCACCAGCCTACTGCAGTGATAGGCAGAGCACATGGGCTCAGCCGTAAGCCAAGGGAACAGAACAAACCCCAGCATGAAACATGGTAAGATGTGCTGAAGAAGAAACAACGGCAAGGGAATCATGAGCTCAAGGGGAAGCTGACCTTCATCCCTGGAGAAATGACTCAGTAGTTAAGAACTCACATTGCTGTTGTGGAGCACCCAAGTTTGGATCCTAGTACCCACATGGGGAGTTAATGACTACCTGTAATTCCAACCCCAGGTAGATTCAGGCTTCTGTCTGCTGCCTATATCCTCATACATATGCAAATATCCACACACCTGTACACATATAATTAAAAGTAAACTAAATACTTTTGAAAACATAAACAGACATACACATACATATATACACAAATACAGACACATAACCCACTGAGATCTGAGGAATCTTGTAACTAACAATCGCTAAAAAACATTAACATTACTGATTACCCACATGGCTGCATTTTGTCTGTGTTCATGAGATTGTACTATTCACATAGACTCCAAAAGAATCTCCCCTCTCCCTCTCCCTCTCCCTCTCCCCCTCCNTTGGGGAAGAGCACCATGTACTTTCCATGCTCATCCAAACATACCATGAGACAAGGAATGACTGACCCAAAATTTTTAGTGGTGGCTGGAGGAGGAGGGCCTGTGGCAATGGGGGCCACATACATATGGTTTTCTGTGGTTTGAGCTTCCCTGGCTTCCAAAGGAGAAAGTATGCAGCTTCCTTAGCAGCTTTTTAGGATGTAAGAAGAAGTAAAGAGGGAGGTATGAGGTTTCTAAGCTGTCGACAGCCAAATATCACAAAATGAGTCATGCCGTTAGTGCGCATGCTCTTGAAGCCTAACATTCCTCCCTTTGGAAGATGCAATCTGTTTCTTCACCTTTTGCAGTTGGGTTGGGCTTGTGAAATAGTCTATCTAATATAACCTGCCAGAAGCGATTTTTAAAATCCCAGGCCTAGACTAGATCTCAAGAGGCTTTTCCTTCATCCTTTTACTTTCTTAGAGCTATATCGCTACATGTGAAGAAGCCCATTTCTTCCTGTGGGTTGTGTGAAGCAAACCCCACCTATGCCAGAAGTCGGCCTAGAGAAACTGACTATCAGCTAGTCCAGACACTATGATAACGGAGCTACAAACCCAGATAACCAGACACCAGAGTTGCATGACCAAGATTAGCTGAGACTGGATGAACTTCCCAACTGACTCTGAGTCAATGATTTTTGTTAACACTTACTATACGTAAGAGAGAAATGTTTCACTGATTAACAGAAATTCCTAGAACAGTGTACTCTCCTCAGCACTATAGTGTGCTGGCTGGTTTCATGTTAACTTGACCCAAACTAGAGGGACCTGGAAGGAGGGAACCTAGACTGAGAATATGACTCCATAAGATCTTCTTATAGAGCTGAAGGGGTTTGCAGCCTCATAGGAGGAACAACAATATGAACTAACCAGTATCCCAGAGCTCCCAGGGACTAAACCACCAACCAAAGAGTACACATGGAGGGACCCTTGGCTCCAACCGCATATGTAGCAGAGAATGGCCTTGTGGGATATCAATGAGAGGAGAGGCCCTTGGTCTTGTGAAGGCTCGATGCCTCAGTGTAGGAGAATGCCAGGACAGAAAACCAGGAGTGGGTGGGTGAGTGGGTGATGGAATAGGGAGTTTTCAGAGAGGAAATGAGGAAAGGGGATAAAATTTGCAATGTAAATAAAGAAAACATCTAATAAAAAATTGAGAGAGAGAGAGAGAAAGAGAGAGAGAGAGATCTGCCTGTAGGGTATTTTCTTAATTACTGATTGATTGGGGAGGGCTCAGATCATTGTGGATAGGGCTACCTCTCAGTTGGTGGTCCTGGGTTCTATTAAAAGCCAATTAAGTAAGCCATAAGGAGCATCAGCTTCTGCCTCCAAGTTCCTGCCCTGCTTGAATTCCTGTCCTGACTTCCTTTGCTGATGCCAAACTGTGATGCGATGTGGAAGTGTGAACTGAATAAACCCTCTCCTCCCCACGTTGCTTTGGTCATGGTGTTTCATCATAGCAATACTAACACAGACTAAGACAAATAAAGTATTCATAGCCATGTAGCTGTCATGTTCTAGGAACTTGTGCATTTCAATGTTTTATTGATCCTTTTTTATTGTGATTGATCACTGATGAGACAGATGTAGAATTATCTGAATATATTTTTGTTGTTCCAAGCTTTTCCTGAGGAACTACATTAATTATGCAAAATTAAGAGAGGAGACAAAATTATTTCAGTTTGGTGAGTCTGATATCTCTCACTATACACATTTAGTTCATACCACTGATACCCACTGTGTACACATTCCCATAAGAGTCATACACTTAAGGAACCAGCTACTATAGGTACTAAACTACAGACAGCTGTTTGTGATTCCCTATTGGGTAAAAATGTTTGTGTTCCACCAAAGAGTACACATGGTGGGACTCATGGCTCCAGCTGCATATGTAGCTGAGGATGGTCTAGTCGCTCATCAATGGGAGGAGAGGCCCTTGGTCCTGTGAAGGTTCTATGCTCAAATATAGGGGAATGCCAGGGCCAGGAAGCAGGAGTGGGTGGGTTGGTGAGCAGGGGGGATAGGGGGTTTTCGGAGGGGAAACCAGGAAGGGGGGCAACATTTGAAATGTAAATAAAGGAAATATCTAATTTTTAAAAAGGGAAAAGGAAAAAAATTGTTTGTGTAAAATTGGGCCCTCAGTTAAGCAAAAAGAAGAGAAATGAAAACAGAGTTTCTCAAATCAAAGCTGAAGAGACAGCAGCAATTTGGGACCATAAACTCAGGCTCCACGCAAGGTACTGCAAACTTCTATAATGGGAAACCAGCTGGTGCGACCTAAGAGATGGTTACAGTCTGACATTTCTCCACATCATTATGTAAGGGAGAACAGCTCTTTTAATCTCGGGAGCTTAATGAGAGAGTAAGGATGCAAAGGAATATGTTCAATAATTCATCTGAAGCTGTTAATTTCTAATATCACATACTAAAGGGGGGTTTCTCTTACCCCTTTTTGTGGTGCTAGAGATCAAACCTGGGGCTTTCACATATGTTAGGCAAATGTTCTACATCTCCAACTGTGCGCAGGTTGCAAATCTGTAACGCTAGAACTGGGGCTCAAACAGGTCTGTCCCAAGCTCTAGTGCAGTGGCAGAGCTTTCAAAGTGTAAGGTGGAGAGTAACTGAGGAAGCCACCTGGCACTACCTCTGCCTTACACGTATGCAAACATGTATGTGCACCCAAACACACACATACCCACACACATGCACACATGCATGCCTGTACACACAAACACACAAACACACACACACAAACACACACACACACACACACACACATATACACACAGAGAAAACAGTGACAGAAACAGGGAAGTGGACTATCAGGTAGATTTGAATGTGCTTTTTTTTAATGTTTCTTTGCTTGTATTTGTATTTGTATTTGTATTTGTGCTATACCTTTTAGTCTTTCCTATACTTTCAACAGTGTTTTTACTCGATTATATTTTTAAATTATATTTTTTTCTTAATGCACTCACCTAATTTTATTAATGTATTTTTAATTATTGGTGATCTTTTTTGTTTTCTTTTTTTCTCTTCTTGTACTCTATGTTTCTTCTCTTTTTACTCTCTCTCTACTCTAATGTTGGTGTAATTTTGAGTTTTATCATTTTGCTTTAAAAGTTACATGTGCCTATTTTTATTGCCCTTTTCACATTAACCTAACTAACCCTATTTAAATGTTTTCATTATTAGGAAATCCATTTAGGGAGGTTTTTTTTTTTCTAACCTCTTGATCTTTCCTTCCCACATAAGGCCCTTCTCATGCTGCCCTGACTCGTGTTCTTCCTTTGGATCGGTTCAATCTGTTGGTTTGCTTGTCCATGATGTGTGTTGCAGCATGTGCATCTGCAGTTTTGGAGATGTCTACCAGCTTTATCCCTGAATCTCCTTATTAAGTACCCGATTCTTAGCAGCTCCATTCCATGTACCAATCGGTGACCAATGAGGGAAAAGCAAACAGACCAACATCAAACCCTATGAGATATAGAAATGAACTATGCTAGCAACAAATCTCTTCATATCAGGAAAAGAGAGAAATTTACACATTGAATCTCTGTGTGATGGAACTAAGGTGATTTGATTACGGAGCTGAGGAGATGACTGAGAGCCTAAGCATGTGCCTTGGAAGAGTGAAAACCCAGAAACCCACCTGGAGGCCAGGTGGCAGGGGCCATTGTCTCGTCATTCTAGCCTGGAAGTGAGAAAACAGAACAGACTCAGCAAGAAAGACTAGCCACTTCAGCGATCTCTGGGTTTGACTGAGAGCCCCTCTCTCAATAAGGTAGAAAAGCAATAGAGGATGGTTCCCAGTGACCAAACAGCAACCTCTGGTTTTCACATGTATAAGCACATGGACATTCATCCCCCTAACATGCAAAAACATACACACATATGCACACACATACACACTGAGGGGAAGAGAGGGAAAGAGAAACACTACCACAACACACATATACTTCACAAAACTATAACTATGAAAAATAGGTTTAATATTTTATATGAAATAATTGCACTGTAGTTGCGTGTTAAACAGGTTTCCTTGTAGTCACTTCATCTTCTGTCATCATTTCAAAATGATTCCCTTGAGAGAAGTGGAGATGGCTGCGAACAAAAACAGGCTAACCATGAGAGAACTCTGCGTGTACCGTGAGAGAACTCTGCGCGTACCGTGAGAGAACTCTGCACGTACCGTGAGAGAACTCTTCGCGTACCGTGAGAGAACTCTGCGCGTACCGTGAGAGAACTCTTCGCTACCGTGAGAGAACTCTTCGCGTACACGTACCGTGAGAGAACTCTGCGCATACTGTGAGAGAACTCTTCGTGTACCTGAGAGAACTCTTCGCATGGCAGGAATTCAAGGAAGAAGAGGCTTTTCTGATTTTATTAAAATTAACTTTTATGATAATTTGAAACTTCAGTGATAACAAAACATTGCGCAACTAGCCAAGGGGGACAGATTTGGGCTGATAAAAGTGTTCCTACTACAATCATTCTAAGAGAGAAAAAAAAAATGGTTCCTCCTGAAATGCAGAAAATGAAATGGGAATGCTGTCGCATCCTATCCAAACTTTACTCAAAAATCTATAAGACGTGGGTCTCTAAAAGGTAAATACGATAACTTTTCATGAAGCAAAAGCTCTCCTGTAAAATAAACAACTCAAACATCTTTACTGCACATTTAGCACAGTGGTGAAATCTAATTCAAAAATCTCTGAAACAATGGTAGAATACATACACCCTGGTCCTCTTCTCACTGGCACCACATGATTCTGTGCTATTTTTACAGGAACATAATCTGCCAAGTAGAAAAATATTTTATGTGCTATAAACGATCCAGAGCTTTTATTACACCAGCCATGATTCCTACACTGACCTGTGTTGCTCTCTGGGTATGAATCACGAGCACCTTGTTCCCTTCAACAATTCTTCACAGCATATTCAGAATTAGTCTTCCCTTTACTATTTTATTGGTGATTAAGTGGGCTGAGGTCTAATCTATTTTAGTATGTTTCTAGATCCTATAAGGTTTCATGCTGTTTGTTTTCTTTTTTATATTTTATTAGATATTTTCTTCATTTACATTTCAAATGTGATCCTGAAAATCCAGAGGATATCATCCTGAGTGAGGTAACCCTATCACAGAAGAACATTCATGATATGCACTCACGGATAAGTGGATATTAGCCCAGAAACTTAGAATACCCAAGATAATATTTGCAAAACATATGAAAGTCAAGAAGAAGGAAGACCAAAGTGTGGATACTTTGTTCCTTCTTAGAATAGGAAACAAAATACCCATGGAAGGAGTTACAGAGAAAAAGTTCGGAGCTGAGATGGAAGGAAGGACCATCCAGAGACTGCCCCACTGGAGATCCATCCCATAAACAACCACCAAACCCAGACATGATTGCATATGCCAGCAAGATTTTGCTGACAGGATCCTAATATAGCTGTCTCCTTTTTTTTTTTTTTTTTTGAGATAAGGTTTCCCTATGTAGCCCTGGCTGTCCTGGAACTCACTTTGTAGACCAGGCTGGCCTTAAACTCAGAAATCCACCTGCCTCTGCCTCCTGAGTGCTGGGATTAAAGGCATGTGCCACCACTGCCCAGCGATATAGCTGTCTCTTGTGAGGCTACGCCAGTGCCTGGCAAATACAGGAGTGGATGCTCAAAGTCATCTATTGGATGGAACACAGGGCCCCCAATGAAGGAGCTAGAGAAAGTACCCAAGGAGCTAAAGGGGTCTGCAACCCTATAGGAGCAACAACAATATGAACTAGCCAGTACCCTCCCCAAAGCTTGTGTCTCTAGTTGCATATGTAGCAGAGGATGGCCTAGTCATACATCAATGGGAGGAGAGGCCCTTGTTCGCCTCTTCAAACTCAGTTGGCTCCGCTGAAGGAAAGAATCATTTTAGTGAATGTCAAAGCTTCTAAGAGTCTACGATCAGAACTGTCTATCAGCCGTGCTAATACCTGGTTCCAGATCAGCACACAGACCATCACGGTGCTGCCCAGAAAGCTCCTGGAGAACCTGCAGTGAGCTTGTTGCAGTAGCAGCTGCCAATCGTTATCTCTTGGCTTTGGAAATAAAGGTCCTGCTTAGGTGGAGGGACAGACCTGCTCTTGGCAGGAGCTAGTCTATTCAGCAGACGAACCAGTGTCAAATGGAGCAAGCAAGAAGCCATCTGAGAACAAGGTTCTGCCCACCCCAAATGAACGCCATAAAAGCCCATGGGATGCACTATTCTTGAGATGTGGGTTGCAAGCTGAAGGGGAAAGTATACCATAATTACCAAAGCTTCCCTCAGCCTCCGGGCTGGAGTCTAGAAACCAGAATCAAATTCCATCCATTTACACCTGACCATCTCCCATACTCAAGCATGCATGCATATTCAGCAACACCAATGAGCTCGCGCGACAACGCACCACGATTCGCGGAAAGCCATTTCAGCATAAAGATGACCAGAGACTGAAAACACTCTGCATCCATTTCAGAACCATGTGAAGTTAGCTACTACTTAGGAACCACATTTGGCAAGTAAGGAAAGTAGATCTTAACATCCTGCCTCTTCCAGGGACAGTGAGCAAATAAAGAGGAACGCGCTTTCTGAGGCTTAGTTCTTTTCAACCTATTGCAGGACACTCTACTTCGGCAATGAAAACATGGTATCATATAGGTATATACATGACTGATATACCTGTTTCTGCGACTCTATCTTCTGTTGCTTATGGCTAAATCATAAAAGAGAGGAAATACAAAACTTCAAACTCTCTCTCTCTCTCTCTCTCTCTCTCTCTCTCTCACACACACACACACACACACACACACACACTCATTCAATGATCAATTTTTTACTTCCCAACCAGTTTCCCTCCCTCCTCTGCCCCCAGTGTCCCTCACCCAATCCTCAATCCACTCCACCTCTGTTTCTCATCAGAAAAGACTCCTGTGAATATCAATCAATCATGGCATATCAAGTTGCAGTAAGACTAGGCCCTCGCCTGGACTCCTAGGAGCTCACAGAGACTAAACCAACAACCAGCAAGACTGCATAGGACTGACCTAGGACCTCTGTATTTATGTTACAGTGTGTAGCTTGGTCTTCTTATGGAACTCCTTAAGAGTGGGAGCAGGGGCTGTCTCTGACTCTGTTGCCTGCTTTAGGGACCCTTGCCTTCTACTACTACTACTAGACTGCCTCATCTAGTTTTTCTTTAAACACTGATACCCTCGATCTGGTCTCATCCTCTGGTGCTCAGCAAAGGAGCCTCCATTGCAAGGCCACCCTCTGCTCGCAGTGATTCGCCTGTGTCCTGAACATCCCCACTGTGACCAGCCCTAATAACTCCCAAAAATGCATCATCTGCTCCATGGACCAGCACACTATAAAACCGTTGTTTTCACATTTCCCACAATAAAATCCAGACAATAAATCTGGTTTCTGTTATAATTTTAATAGTGGAAATGTGCTTATGATTCTAAGCTAACAGCGTCAGTCAGGAGGGAGGATAGATAATACATAGTAGGCAACAGATTCAGGGCTGCCTGTCGGAAAAGAAACTGCAGAACACTCGCATGGTAAAATTCCATATAGGAAGGGAACCCACAAAGCTGAGCATATGGTTTCAGCTAATGGGACCTTCCTTATCAGAAAGAATTTCAAATCAATATTCGCAATCAATTATCCTGCAAGTCCAAAGGTCATGGCACAAACACTGCTGAAGAGGATGAAGAGCTTAGAGATTCTCTTCCAGGGATGTAGTTTTAACATTTCCCCCAGGAAAAGGCTTGTGGGATTTTTAAAGCCTTCCTTAATAAAAGGCACAGTTCCTCTAGTCCTCTCTTAGAGAACTACAAGTAACATCTCACATAATGCGGAATACGCAAACAATGCAAAATAAGTGCTCATAACTGTACTCAGGGACTAGGACTGAAGCGTGAAGCCCAGTTTACAAGGTGTAAATATAATTTGGAAGAGAGAATTGACTTATGCCTAATTAAGTCACTCTTGCTCATTTTTATTCCTTGACCCAAAGTTGGTGCTATTGGTGGACTTTCTTCAAGATAGTGCTGAAATTTAGCTTCAAAATCATTTTCTACCCCAAAACTTTCCATTGACCATAGTTTCCTACATCAGTATTTGCTATCTAGTTTTTTTTATATTTATGTTGACACAGGATACAAAATAGAAACTCATTAAGTTGGTAGGACATATTTATTTTATGCATCCTGGGAAACACTGTACATTTTATTGCCGTTCCTACAATAAATACTGGGAAAAGGAGAATAGAAACTACTGGCACTGGTACTGGTACTGGTACTGGTACTGGTACTGGTACTGGTACTGGTACTGGTACTGGTACTGGTGCCTCAGTGTAGGGCACCCACCTAGCATGTAAAATTATATATATATATGTATATATATATATATATATATGTATAAAATTTTATATATATATATTATATATATATACATATATATACATATAATATATATATGTAAAATTATATATATACATATAATATGTATATATATGTATATATATACACCTTTTATATATAAATATAAATATTTTTAAATATATATAAATTCTTTATATATATATATATAATTTTCTTTTTTAGTTGTAGTAAATTGAACATATACATATATTATATATACATATATGTATATATTACTTGATGTAATAAAGAAAAGCATACACAAGCAAATAAATATTCTGAGTGATAATATAGAAAATTATTGACTAAACATAAAGACTTTAGTGTTTAGCACTAAAGGTTAAAGCAATTCTAAGTGCATAAGAAAACATGTTTTCTAGTGATCAAATGCACTTGTGGCAGGATTTTAGGTAGCTGATGAGTAAGAAAGGTCATTCTACAGAGATACCTTCTTTTCCAAAGGCAGGCCAGTCAGGGTGATCGCCAGCACGTGATCCTGAGTTTTCAGTGATGTGAGCGTAAATTTCACACAATGTTTCTATGATGCCATCATCCTAATTAAGGGATTTGATTAAATTGCTTCATTTAACTTTACAATCTGTTTCTTTAAAAAGGAAGCACAAGCATTAACAAAAGTCACAGATATTTTTCATTCCAAGAGGGTTTTGACAAGAAGATAGGCAAATAGACACCACCTGAATCATGGACTACAAATAAGGCGTGAGAAAACTCCAAGGAAAAGCAGTGGGTCTTCCCTTCCAACTCTCCTGTTCTCAGTACCAAGCTTCAAAGGAGCATAGGACTCATAATTATATTCACTGTACTTGGGCCACAAAGATTGTATCTTAAGAAAAACTTCATGATTACAGTTAACATTAAGAAAGTCTTATTTATTTAAATATGCGGATAAATTGCACTCATCGGATGGATCTGCCAGACAAAAGATATTTTTAAAAAGGTGGGCTCTTCACTTAATAGCTATCCCATGTGGACCCTACCCACACTCACTGTGTGACCTGTGAGCCATTTATCTCATCTGTTCTTTCTCAAGTCTTTCCAATGAGAAAAGCAGGGACATTCATTCCTGGCTGCCTAGCAGGATGGTTATAAACATCAAATGAAACAATGAATATTTATGTACTTCATAAAGTATGAAATGCCTGCCCAAAATGAAGTGCTATTTTTATTGTCTGTGCTGAATGAGAAAGGAAAGTCTGAGGTTTACAGCTAATTGTCTTTACCATATGAAACACATGTTGTAATAATTATGCTTTTGTGTGGATTTCTTTTCTTTAGAATTATTAAACGATGGATACTATTGTTCTGAAAATCATTAAACTGAAATTTTTTCCACTGCTTACAACCACAAATATCTGTCCATCAAGCAAAACTGGATGTTGAACTCCCAAATTGTGTTGAGAGAAGTCGAGAGCCCTCAATGCATGAGCCTTTAAAATGTTCTGCCATTTCTAATTGGTTTCCAGGTGTTTGGGAAAAATCATGAGCTTATTTTAAAGCAATTATTTTATTCTAATCTTCTATATAATTTCTCACTGATTCTGGAAATTTCTGTGAAATTACGTCAAAGACGATTTCATTGCATGAGATTATCTTTATCATTAGAAATGATGCTCATTGGAATGAAAATGAAACACTCAGATATCCGTGGGGAAAACATGTCTACCATAATTGTTTCTCAGCTAGATTAAAAGTGGCATATACACATCCCAGAAGACAGGAGGAACAATGGAAATCATGAAGAACACATTAAAACTTCTAATGACAATTATCCAAACGTTGCTGATAAAACTGTGGCTACTGAACGTTTGAACTCCTGGGAAGTGTTACAAGTTAAGTGGACAACCACACTTAACATTGAAGAGTGTGTGGGCTCTAAAAATTTCCACTGATGCTGGTAAGACTACAAATCAAAAATGTTGGAGAAGAACCAACCTAGGCAACAAGAAAAGTTTTCAAGTTAGTTATGCTCTCTCTGGACAGAAGTAACATGAAGTAACATGAAGTGATAATAAGAGGCCTGTAAATTACCCTTACCTACGTAGCTCACTGAAATAGTACAGAACAGAAGCTAGCTCTGCTGCTTCACAAGAAACAGGAAACAGACGTCTACAGTTCACACAGCTTGATGTTAATCAGAGTTCACGAGCACTAACCTAGGAAACTTTGAATCTAGAACCATTCCTACTGATCCACCATTTGAACAAATTCCTGAACTGTGGAAGGGACTTGTCACTTCTTTGATAATGTTGTCTTGGTTGATTTCTAGACTCCTGTCTCTTAATTACTTGTATTCCAACATTAAGTTCATTTGCATCGATTTGAAGTATAACTCCTGGGAGGACGTACAACTTGTACGTATCTCAGATCTGTTCATGCCTCCTGTCTGGGCTGTAGTGTTCCAAATATGATCATGATGTTCCGCCACACCACTTTCAGGAAATGCTTTTATTTCCTTGTGATTTGTTTACACAGAGCTGAATTTTTCACCTACAACTTTGGATATAGAGAGTCCTTTCCAGTTTCACAAACTTCAGAGCGTGGAGGAAGGGCACATGGTCAAGCCATTGTCACAAGGCTTGTGCTAAGAATGATGTTGAGGGGCATCCAGGAAATACAGAAATATAGTCCTGACATAGGTGAATTAAAATTTTTCTCAAAGGGACTTTTAAATAAACTGTCTTAAATATGAGTAAGACTTGACCAGGAAAAAAAAAGGGTGACAGATAAGAAAAAAACATTGACACCACACAGAGCCCAGAAACATCTAAAAATCTCAGGCCTATCCTGTGATACATTTCTGAGAAGAAATAATGACATTATTGACTTTGTGGCCTCCCTGAATTGTTCACTCCCTGATACATGCAGTAAAAGGTATTCTCCCTGGTGACTGAGATTATCAGGAGTGGGATGAGAAGTAATATAATGAAATATAATTTGATAATGAAAAATAATTTAGGACAATATTGGGGTTGGGAGACAAAGGAGAGGGTTCACATCAAAAGACACTGTCATTCAAGTGACACCCATTGGCTCACATATTTAAATGTTTGGTTCCAATTGGTGGATGATTTAGGAAGGATTAGTAGGTATGGCCTTGTTGGAGTACGTATGGAGGTAAGCTTTGGGGTTTCAAAAGCCCATACTATCTTTCTCAGAAAGAGAAACAAAATAGATATTGGAACTGGGTAGGAGAAGGTGGGAAGGGAGTGGGGATGATCAGATGTAGGGAGATGAGGGGAAAGAAAAGGGAAATGGGCAGTTGGGGAGAGCAAGCTCTGGGACATGCCAGAGAACTGAGATAGGTGGATGCCCCAGAGGGTATATGGGAGTGACTGTCACTGAGCCTCCTAGCAATCGGGGATATGGATCCTGAAGTGGCCACTTCCTATAACCAGGAAGGATTGCCAGTGGAAGGATAAGGTCAGTAACACACCAACAAAAACCTTCCACTCAAAATGTGTCCTACTGTAGAGAGCCACGCCCGAGCTGGTTCTGCTGCCATTCCAAGATGGCACCGACATCCTGTCACCACCCCCAGCCTGGGACAAACAAACAAGTTCAGTGCGCATGCGCTCATTACAAAGCCACGTAAGTCACCGCCCATCCCGTGGCGTAACTTGAGGTAATGGGCAGTCAGCCAATCCTGACAACACACGTCACACTGAGGTGTATTTAAGCGGGACCCATTTTGGGCTCACCCTCTTTCTCTGCATGATGTAATAAAGGTATGCTTGTAGAAGGATTCTGGTGTCCACATCCGTTCTTGCTGGCGAGGCAGTAACGTGGGCACTTACATCCTTCCTACAAGAAGTGCAGGACAAAGATAGAGCAGAGACAGAGGGTATAGCCAACCAATGACTACTGCAAATTAAGACCCATGGGCAAGAACCAATCCCTGACACTATTAATGATGCTCTGTAATGCTTGCAGACAGGAGCCTAGCATAACTGTCTTCTGAGAGCCTTCACCCAGCAGCCAATGGAAAGAGAAGCAGAGGTCCACAGCCAAACATTAGTTGGAGCCCTTATGGAGCTTAAGGAAGTCTTTTGGAAGCTCTCATGGAGTCTTATGGAAGAGTTCAGAGAAGGACTGAGGGACCTGAAAAATACATGGACTCCATGAGAAGATCAACAGGGTCAACTAAACTAGACCCTTGGAGGTTCCCAAAGCCTGAATCACCAACAAAAGAGTAAGCACGGGCTGAACCTAGGCCCCTGCACATAGGTAGCACATGAGCAACTTGGTCTTCATGTGGGTCCCCCCAACAACTGGAGCAGGCGCTGACTCTGAGTCTGTTACCTTCCCATGTGTGAATCCCATTCTACTAAATGGCCTGCCTTGTCCGGACTCAGTGGGAGAGGATATGCCTAGTCCTGCAGCGACTTGATGTACTGTTGGGAGCTAACACCCAGAGAAGGGCTCCCCTTCACAAAGGAGAAGGGGAGGGTGGGATGAGGTGAGGATCTGCATGAGGAGGTACTTGAAGGAGAGGGGGCTAAAATTGGGGTGTAAAGTGAACAAATACATTTAATTAAAAACCAAAACAAAAGACCACACCATTCTCTCTCTCTCTCTCTCTCTCTCTCTCTCTCTCTCTCTCTCTCTCTCTCTCTCTCTCTCTTTCCCTCTCTCTCTCTTTCCTCTCTCTGTATCCCTTAGGCTCTACTCTCTTTCTCTTTCTCATCTCTGTCTCTATGTGTGTTTATGTGTACTTATATCTTTTTGTCTCTATCTCTGTGTCTCTGTGTCTCTTTCTTTTTGTCTTCTTTCTTTCTCTCTCTCTCTCTCTAGCTCTCTCTCTCTCTCTCTCTCTCTCTCTCTCTCTGGCTGGCTCTCTGTGTCTCTGTCTGTGTCTCTGTGTCTCTCTGTGTCTGTGTGTGTGTGTGTGTGTGTGTGTGTGTGTGTGTGTGTGTGTGTCACTCTAACCCTGGGGATATCTGTACCATGCCACAACATTCATTCCCTACCATGATGGTCATAGATGCTTTGAAACTGTAAGCAAGCAAGCCCCAAATGAATGGCTTTCTTTGATAAGTTGCCTTGGTCATATTGTTTCATCCCATCAATAGAAGAGAAGACAACCAGGGTTTTCTGGCACTCAGAAAAATATCTGTTGATTCTAAGCTTCTTCCTCTGACAGCACAGGTACCATGATCTATCAAGCTCAGAGGTAAAAGGGCTCCACTATCAGCTCACCAAATATGATCCACCTCATACTGTACAAACACACATTTCCAAAGCTCTCCAGTAGTTTGAAAGGAAAATATGGCATTTTAGTTTCATCTCAATTTTTAAATTTGAAATAATAATTCAATTACATTTCTCCTTTTCTTCTTTCTTAACTTTTCTGTATATGTGCTTCCTGATTATCTGCAAATTCATAGGCTCTGTTTTCACTAATTGTTAGTGGGGAGAGGTGTCTAAATATAATCTGTTGCTTGCATATGTTACTTTTATGCATGTTTTGAGGCTGACCATTTGGCACTGGATAAGCAATTGCTGTTCTCGTCCCTGAAGAAGACCACCTCTCCTGCTCCTACCTTTCCTCAATTGCCTAGAGTTCTTTGTGTAGGGTTGAGGCCTCAAAGGCTTTTTTCCATCCAGTTTGGCATGTTGCGTGCTGTCCTCATGTTTGGGCAGTTATTTTGATGAGATTTTATGGGTATAGCTTCTGATGTTACTAGAACACACATACAAATAAATAAACAAACAAACCACTCCCTGATCCTCTGTCTCTTACAATCTTCCCTCCCCTCTTTCCCAGTGTCCGTTCCCTAATCCTTAAATGCAGGAGAGTTTTGTAGATATTCACTGGAACTGGGCTCCACAGTTCTGTATTTTGATTCATTGTGGTCTTCTGTCACGGCCTCTGTTTCAAAGAGATGTTTCCACGACAGCACAAAGACTACAATTATCTCTGGGTATAAAGACAAAGATTTATAAATTGTTGATAGATATGTTGCTGGGTTAGTAAATTAGTTGGTATGGACTCCCCTCCAATGACCATGACGTCACTGAAACTGAAGAGTTGGCTTGGTTTCTAGGACTAAGCATGCTTTCCCTCTTGTTTAATGGTTCTTAATTCCAATTAGAGAACTGTTGGTTACTGTCACTGTATGCAGTGCATGACCCTACTGTACCCTTAGGATTATAGTGCCATCCGAGTTGATGAGATGTGATTTCTAGGTGTTATGTCTGGGTATGAGCGTTGGTTGTCTCTCTCCTTTGAAATCTTACATGGTACCATGAAAGCTAGTCCTCAGGAAAGAGACATTTGGGTAAGTTTCAGTATGGGGGCCTCTTGCTCAGCAACCATCCTACACAAACTCTGACCAGACTAATGGATATGCCCGTCACAGAATACTGGCTCCACTCTGTGCGGTGTGCTCTTCCTTCCTTCCTAGGATAGGGTTCCGTTGCTAGCTGCTTGATGTCTTTATTCCATATATCACTGGAACTACATAGGCACTAATCCTTCCTGGGAGAAGAGTAACCCATAGATGATGGAAGTCAGTGGATCTCTGCTCCCTACCTGACCTACTGCATACAGAAAACCTTCAGGTATAATTCTTAGGTGGTCACGCTGCAATAAGAAACCAGTCTGTGCGGCAGAGGACAATGAGTTAAGGCATCCTTCAATCCACTGTCTCTTTCTTCCTTCCGTCTCCCCCTTCCTTGACTCTCTTACCATTGTATGATATCTTGGGTTGTACACCAGAATTAAATACTAGCCTGCTGGCCTTTTGTTCTTTCTTTTCAGTGTGCTGTGAGAAGAATTCGGGTTCAAGGCAATAATAATTATAAAATCAACTAACATTGTTGATACTTTGTTCTAGTTTTGCCAGTGAGGAAACTAACGCATGAAAAGATGGTCTGAAATTCCTCATCAGCAAATTCTGGCAGTAGCTGCTTGCCAGGAGGAGCATGGATATTTATTCCTTGAGGCTTTCTTTTTCTAACAAGATAACAAGAAAGGAAAAATATGTAGCTGAGTAAATTGACATCCTAGTTTGTTGTAGTAGCAGACTTAACTCTGATTTGAATGCATGACAAAGTACAGTTTTAAATTACCCATTATTCATTATCATCTCATTAATTCTAGTAGTAGAATTAATTTATTTATTTATGACTGTCATCCTTTGAGACATTCACGTTGATATCTAAAATTTTTTGTTTTGAATAATGGCATTCCGGGGACAGAATAGTGAGCTGACAAACACCTTGTTGGAGGTCTTTGGGGTATATATTAGCTGCTTCTTACAGGCCGCAGCATTTCCCAGATTATCTTAACAATAAATCTCCAAATCACAGATACACGGAAAATGAAGAATCAAATAAACATGAGATGTTGTTTGCATTTCTTCCTGAGATGCTGAATTTTTGTCTTTGTGCTACATTCAGGACATGCAGACAGGAATGCATGCAACCGAGTCACCATCTATAATTGGTCCTCCTTACTGAGTTAACAAACTCTGGGCCCCAGAATCCACCTCTACTAACAGTGCCTCTTAGGTATTTACACTGAAGCAATCCGCAGCAGCATTCCTTCAGCCCGGAATTATGAAGATAAAGTAAATTAAGAATCACTTGATACTTGTTCTGGAATAAAGTGATGTCATTTATGAATTAGTTAATGTTATTAAAATATAATAGGTTATATAGTCTGGACCTGTTGTCAATTTTTTGCTCAGATTGACTTCAGGGGGATAGATGAAATGTTTGTCAGAAACAGTTAACTTGGCGGCTCCCATTGTGCCCCTGCCTCAGCTTCTTCCATATGACATTCCTCCTTGAGGTGCCCTGTTGCCTGCAAGTTACAACACTTCTGATTTTAATTTAATGATTGCTTCCCGATAGCAGAACCGGTAATATAAATGACATTTTTTGTGTGGTTTTCTAGTTACATATGGAGTTCACATCTAAGTTTATAGTTTCTACTAGGGAGTGAAGACTAACGTTTTATGATCTCCTACCCTTTCCTACAGTGTTCTGTAAAATGTCAGACAACTACAAAGCAGTGGTATCTCCTTCACCTTCCCTGCACCAGTCCTTTCCTTTGAGTAGTGGATGGTCTTTACGGCTCCTTACATTTGCAGGTTACCTGCTCTGTATCATGAGATCAGATTGAGTTTTGGAGTCAAACATATAGAACTGAGCTCATAATTACATTTTTGCAGGAAAATCAACATAGAGTAAATTACACATAGAGTAAATTTGAGTTTGCGTGGGATTTCCAATAGCTGTAGCTGAAATAATGATTAAAATGAACATTAAACAGAAGGGGAAGAAGGAGCACAGAGGCAGTCTCTCTTGTAAAATAATAACAAAATGTTAAAAAAAAACTTACAACATAAAAAGAAAATCAAATAAGAAATTACAGAAGAAATGTCAATGGTCTGTGAGATTTTTAAATCTCCAGGTGAATGAATAATAATTAAATAATAATTTTATAAACTAATGGAAGTGTTTGAGTTGGTGAAAATCTTTTACTAATAAGTATTTAAAATTCAGGTCCACATCCTATGCACAGACAAATCCCCTTAAAGCAATTTTCACTATAGATGTCTTAAAGGAACTGTTTTGGCCAAGAAATAAAAACTTTTAAGCATTCCTGGAAAAAGCATAAGTTAATTATATTAAATCTTAAGCAATTAACTTCCTTTATGGCTATACTTATAGTTGAAAAAAACTGAATCAGCTTGGTAGTTTTATGCAATAAATACTATGCAGTCACTATGTACACTCAATATATAAATAAGATATGTATATTTATATGAGATAAATACTATGCCCTAAATGAAATAATTATGAAATAATTCCATATATGTTGTTGAATTCTAAAATTTAATATATAAATTAATCATAGATGAAAACTACATGTGAATGTTTGTTTTTTAATGTGCATATGAATTAATTCTAGAACATTAATAGTGATTGTGCCTATGTAATAAGATTTTGTGATGTTGAATTTTTCTTTGCCAGTGTCTTTAATTTATTACTGTAATTCTAGACGACTAATGAAATCTATTAATACAAAAATAAAAGTGATAACTCCAATGAAATTCCTATTGGAGGAACATATTCTACAGGCTAATTGAGGAAATATATATATTAGTTTTCTAGATTAATTCCTACTCTGTTATACTTTAAAAATAACAGTAACTTCTTGCTTCTTAAAATTCAAATGTGATTCCAATCAAAGAAGATACTTTCTAACAAATGCTGTATGGATGACATTTTCAGTTTAAAAATGACAGTTTAACAAAGTCTGATGAACATTCCTGAATTTTCCATAAATATCTTTGCAAATCCCCTAAAAAGATGCGACTACTTATAACATACCTAAAATCCTCTATTAAAAGTCACTTCCTTATTAAGGGATTCAAATTAAAAAAAAAAAAAAGGAAAAGATCCATTTCTGTGCCATGTCTTCCTGGAAATACGCCTTTGGATCCACCTTTCCACTTGGACATTTTGGGTCAGTGCCGTGGGCAGAGGCACAGCATAATGGCCAAGTGTAAAGATAGTCTAGGTTTATACAGTCACATTCATGTCTGGGCTTCACAGCCACATTATGGTAATTTTTCAGATAATTAGAAAGGAGAAAAGCAAATTCTTGAGACCTTGAATAATTCCTACATCCAAAAATAAAGGACTGTCACTGTCCCAATAGTCAAAAGTCAAATTTTAAACATAAATGTGCATCATTAAGGATAAGAGAGGAGTGCACATTGCAGCCTAGGCAGCCAAAAGGACCAGAGGGGCAATGATGCTTGTTCTGAGATGCGTTCAATTTTAGTAGTTAATTTGGGCACATTAATCATAATCAACTCTCTTTAATCAGAAATTGGGGTTTCCTGAGGACTATTGCTTTAATTGCAAACTAGAATCGTAGGTAAATTATTCTTTACTGTAGATCACAGTACCTCTTTGGGGTTGTGCCCCTATATACCTCACCGAATTAAATTCAAATAAAACTGTTATTGAATCTTGCTATTTTATTACCACGTGGCATTTGTTAATTAATTGCTGCTAATAGAATATGCACAGCCTTAAATGGCATACCATGAAACAGCTAAGCTAACGAGCGCATCTTTTTTATTTAATTTTTTTATTAATCATTCCATTCATTTACATATCAAATGATATCCCACTTCCCGGTTATACCTCCAAAAGCCCCCCATCCCACAACCCCCCTCTCCCCCTCCCCTTTGCCTCTTTGAGTGTGCTCCCGCACCCACCCTCTCCCACACTACCCCTCCAGCATCCCCCCCTACGCTGGGGCATCAAATCTCCACAGAATCAAGGGCCTCCCTTCCCATTGATCTCAGACAAGGTCATCCTCACTTCCGTGGGTACATCTTGGGGCACAGAACTGAATCATTTATGGGTCTGATGTTCTATTCAGCATTCCAACAGTTAAACCAGCCTCATGGTCTTCCCTTCTCTGCAGTGGGTACTGGTCCCATTAATCTAATTAAAGGCCCTTATATAGATTTAATGGTCAGCCTTTTTTTTTTTTTTTTTTTTTTTTTTTTTAGGTTTTCAAGATAGGGTTTCTCTATATAGCCCTGGCTGTCCTGGAACTCACTCTGTAGACCAGGCTGGCCTTGAACTCAGAAATCTGCCTTTCTAATGCTACTTTTTTTAATGAAAATGGAGCAGGGTAGCATGCAGTTGTAATAACACCGAAAATGTCATCAGTGGTGCTCTCTACACTAAACAACAGCCCTTCTGCTTAAATAACACCAGTATTTTACTCCCTTTTATTCCAATTTGTCTACAGTTTGAACCTATAAACGGAACTGTTTATCACAGATGGAGAATGTCCAAGCAGGAGAACTTTGCAATTATTTGACCCAACGCAAGTCTTTTGACTCAAAGCGGTCTGATTGCCTTTAGACTGACCGGCCACTCTTTCCATACCTATGCTTAGTAGTAATTGCTGTTGTTTCCGTTTCAAGGACGTATTGTGGTGATATGATGTCTAGCATCTCTCTTCACTCTCCTAGAGATTTTCTTGAAAACTCAGCGAGATGGAAACGAACTGGTGTGAAATTCAAGGGCTAGAATCTTTTTCGATTTCTGAAGCCACAGCACATATCATTGTCAAGGTTCCCAGGTTCCCTGGTGCCGCTGTTTCTCTGTAAGATTAAGAAGTGACAGTAATTAGTAATTATGTCATCAATGCTAATATGAAAATAACAGTAAACAGCTAGCATTTATTGGGTGCTCGCCATATGTTGCACAGTAAGTTGGACACTTTTCCCTGTAAGATCTCATTTAATCAGCACAGAGGTCTCACCTAGTACGAGTCACTACCCTGTCTATCCACAGGGTCGCTGAGATACACGGAGCTCAAGGAACATTTCCGAACCTCCATAGCTAGCAATGCGCAGGGCCCCAAAACTCACAAATGTCTGAATCAGGAATAAAGAGTACTGAAAAATTAAGGTTAAAATGGGAATCCTGCACTCAAATATAAGGCTTGCTTTAAGTAAATGCATTTCCTCAGTGTGAGAGTTAAGAAAACATATTATCTGTGCTTCTAAAAACTCACGCACGCCTTTAATCCCAGCACTCGGGAGGCAGCGGCAGGCAGATTTCTGAGTTAGAGGCCTGGTCTACAAAGTGAGTTCCAGGACAGACAGGGCTATACAGAGTAACCCTGTCTCGAAATACAAAAAACAAACAAACAAAAAAATCATTCCTCACTGGAATTTCTTTAGAACTGTGTGTTACCATTTCCTCTAGGCTCCACCCAACAGTTACCTAGCAACACTCAGGTACAAGCCTGGATCCTTATAGAAGATCTCTTCTCTCTCTCTCTCTCTCTCTCTCTCTCTCTCTCTCTCTCTCTCTCTCTCTCTCTCTCTCTCTCCTACCATCTTCACGTTTCCCCTGCTGGCCTCTTCTCCTCTTTCTCTCTTCCTCTCTTTCTGTCATTCTCTGACCCCGTTCTCTGCCTCTACCCTCTTCTCCAGGTCCCATATAAGATCTCTTTTGTACTAAGCCTGTCCTTTGGCTGATTCCTCAGAAAGAGTGCCTCGGCATGGGCCCACTGAGGCCCTAACTTCCACCGGTTCACCGCCATTTTATTATACGCAACACTGAGCCTAGGAAACTTTGATTTGCTAACGCCTATTTGAAAGGAAGATCACACATGCCAGCAAGATTTTGCTGAAAGGACCCTGATATAGCTGTCTCGTGTGAGGCTATGCCAGTGCCTGGCAAATACAGAAGTGGATTCTCACAGTCATCTATAGGATGGAACACAGGGCCCCCAAAGGAGGAGCTAGAGAAAGTACCCAAGGAGCTGAAGGGGTCTACAACGCTTTAGGTGGAAAAACAATATGAACTAACCAGTATCCCCAGAGCTTGTGTCTCTAGCTGCATATGTAGCAGAAGATGGCCTAGTCCTGGGGAAGAGAGGCCCTTGGTTTTGCAAACTTTATATTCCCCAGTACAGGGGAACGCCAGGACCAAGAAGTGGGTGTGGGTGGGTAGGGGAGCAGGGCAGGGGGTGGGTATAGGGGACTTTCGGGATAGCATTTAAAATGTAAATGAAGAAAATACCTAATTTAAAAATATGAAGAAAAAAAGAGAAAGGAAGGAAGATCACGTGGAATTTTTCACAAAATACCGTGCAGTACAATATTACTTTATCTTGATGCCCAATTAACCATTATTATTTTTTAAATCATGATCAAGTGTGATGGCTCTCTGTGTCTTTTTCAGCTGCACAACTGAAATCTTTGATGGAGCAGTCGTGCCATCATTTGTAAAGGCAGCAACAATGAAACTCTGCTTGTGACATTTCATCTCAACTTCATTAAGGCGTACATGCTGAACAGCCACCCTGAGCAAAGACGGCAGTACCAGCTCTGGATATTATCCACTTAGAAGTCTAGGAGTTGGAACGCATTGCAAAACTCAGCCCAAGATTTCCATGTCTTAGTTAAGCAGGACTGACCCATCCATTTCATACCCAGGAACAATGAACTACTCATACTTTTTTGTATCATGTTGGAGCTTTTAGATTAGAATATTTGTCCTCTCCTTTGTATACTCTTACACATCCTTTAAAGATTCGGTTTTGTGTCTGCTCCTAGAACTATTTCCTCTTTGTTCCATTAACCCCATACAGTCAGGTGGCCATAGTGTATGTAGTTGATGCCTGTGTACACTGTGCTATAAACTGCGCTGTAGTATGATTAGTTCTATATCTGTGCAACCTTCTTCTACCCACAACAGAATGTTCTTTTTTTTTTTAAAGCATCTTTATATGTCCAAATGCAACCTGTAGTTTGCTTTATGTCACCTGCTTTAGGTCCAGTTGTGCATCCTGCTGTGGGTCGGGCTCTTCTCATCTCCTTGCTAAGAGCTGCATGTAATGAAACTGAGGCAAGACCACTGAATGAGGAAGAATCACATGAAAAAAGGTCAACAACTCCCTACAAGGATATTCTATCAAAGCATCATCACCCAGACACAGGCAAGGGACTGCTGTTGATCCTCTAACCTCAGAGGATCCTCTCATCAAAAGAAGGGCAAACCATCCACCGAGAACTCCCCCTGAATTCTTGCGACACAATAGTAGAAATAGTAAATCAGTTGCTTTAAGGAACTAATGTGTCCTTTTTTAATATTTTAATAATTCTTCAAGAATTTCAATGTGTTTTGAATATATTTAGCCCATACTCTACCCAACTCCTCCCTTGCACATTCTACCTCCATAACCCCAACTTCATGTCCCCCTTTTTAAATATCACATAAAATGTATTTCTATTACCCATACTCCTGGGAATGGGGTCATCTGCTGAAGTATGGTTGCCCAACTGGGGTCACACTCTTTAAAAGAACCTGACTCTTTTTCTTCAGAAGCCATCAACTGTCTGAAGTGCCTCAATTAGGAGAGGAGGCTCAGGAACCCCTTCTTTGGGAAATAAAGCAAAAAGTAACTAAAAGAAAGGCAAAAAATCTGCTTCTAAAAGTACTAAAGAAAATTATGTTGAATACTGTGAAATGGCTATAATCATGTTATGAATCACTGTTCCAAAACTAATACATCATGAACATACTGCCTTAAAATCTAAAGAAAATAAGCACCAAACTTTCAACAAAAGGAGAGTAGACCTCCCAGCACGTCTTGTCTAAACCAGAGTACATGGGTATAAATATTGGTCAGTTTAATGTTGTTAGAAAAATCATCAAGATGTCAGAGCAGTTAAACATTAATAAGTGTGATAAAAATAATAGGTTTGAGTATCTTATGTCTGTGCTTGTATAAACAACCTCTGTAGCATTTTTTACAAATCTCCCATTTCTATCAACATTCAGCTCATGTAAAGAATAGTCGGTGTGCAAGTATATTAAGAAGACTAAGTTCCAGGCAACTTTCAACTATATTTTTAAACAGGGCGCCCCTGGGTATCTCTCAGCCCTGGCACATCAAGTCTCTGCAAGGCTAGGTGCAACCTCTCCTACTGAGGCTACACAAGGCAGCCCTGCTGGAGGAACTTATCCCATGGACAGGCAACAGCTTTTAGGATAGCCCCCACTCCACGTGAAGACCAAGCTTCACATCTGCCACATATGTGTGGGGAGGCCTAGGGACAGCCTGCGTACGCTATTTGGCTGGTGGTTCTCAACAGGCTGTTTTTAAAAGGTCCACAGAATAATATGAATCTAAGCTGATTAAAGGGCACGATTTCAAATCAACTAGTGTGATTCCCTTTTCTTATTTTCCTTTTTACTGAAATGTTTAAAAGCTCTCATTTTTATGTCAGATTTCCTTGAAAGCTGGTGTAATGAGTATAAAAATAAACACATTTGAAGTTCAAATTCAATTTCACCTGAATATATTATGGAGCAAGTATGTCACATCCAATACTGAGGGAAACAGGAGGCTTCTGCAGAAATATAAAGGTTTCTACTTTAGCAAGTCTAATCTGATTATCCATCATCCATGAATACAAAAAAAAAGAATATTGTAGAAAACATCCAAATATCATCAAAACTAACAATAGAGATGGTTTGGAGGAGTTAGTCCCTAAGGAAGGGCCTGCATTTCTGCTTATCTAAATTAACACAGTATCAAGCCATCGTCTAAGGTTCTATACTTACACCTACATACAAAATCTACTCTCAGCCTTCATTAGAGAAACCACTCTCGTCAGTGAATAGAGGTAAATGTCTAGACCCATAGATGCACAGAACGTGATAACAAAGGACAGTTACAGGCTGAGCCATAAACAAGACATTTTTACCACACATTAAGGTTCGAGGCAGAAAAGAAGGCAGAAAGATTCTAAGAGCTGGAAGATAGAGAAAAGAATTTTAACATGTCATTTTCTAAGCACCATATAACGTTGGCCATCATAAACTCACAGGAGTTGTGCCTACTGGCGCTAGGCCTATACAAGTTGCGCCAACCTAACTGTTAGCTATGGATATGGAAGGAACTCCTGGGGCCTTATCATTTACTGCTGAGTTGTGGGCAACTAACAGATACTAAGAGATAGGGAAGTACGGTACCTAGTTGAGTGCCCACTGGTTAGCCCCCAAGTGCTAATGAATACTTTCAACACAAAACAATATAGAAAGTCAGGGATACCAGAAACAGATTTATGCAAAAGAAGAAGGGCTGGCAGAAGCAAGGAGGGGTATGTTAGGGGAAGGGGGTAAGGTAGAGAGCATAACCAGAATACATCATATGTACGTATGGAATTCACAGGGAGTAAAACTTATTAATGAAAAGTAATGTATGTTCTTTTTTATTTATTTTATTTATATGAGTACACTGTAGCTGTCTTCAGACAGACACTCCAGAAGAGGGAGTCAGATCTTACTACAGATGGTTGTGAGCCACCCTGTGGTTGTTGGGAATTAAACTCAGGACCTCAGGAAGAGCTGTCAGTGCTCTTAACTGCTGAACCATCTCTCCAGTCCTGTAATGTATGTCCTTTTCAAAGCCTGTCCAGAAATATTTGATATCACAAAACATAATCTGTGAACAGCATTGATTTGCTTCACTTGTTAAAATCAGCAAACCCAGATTTATTTATTTAAAATGATCACCAACATTGGAAGATATTCAGCTAAATTGACAAAGAGAAAAGGGGGGATTCAACTTTAATTTTAAAAAAATTAAAGAAAGGGCATGACCAAAGTAACAAAAGTTTTTGAAAGATTAAGAGGACATGGTAAAGCAGTGTCATATAAATTAGTTCATGTGGAGGAAACTAGCAGATGTTGGGGGAGATACAAACTATGAAAATTGTTCTATAAGAAACAGAATATCTTTTATTTTCAACTTTTATTAGATATTTTCTTCATTTACATTTCAAGTGTTATCCAGAAAGTTCCCTATATCCTCCCCCCTCCCGGCCCTGCTACCCTACCCACCCGCTCCCACCCCTGGCCCCGGTGTTCCCCTGTATTGGGGCATATAAAGTCTGCATAACCAAGGGGCCTCTCTTCCCACTGATGGCCAGCTAGGCCATCCTCTTCTATATATGCAGCTAGAGACACGAGCCCAGGGGGTACTAGTTAGTTCATGGTTATTCTTCCACCTATAGGGTTGAAGACCCCTTCAGCTCCTTGGGTACTTTCTCTAGCTCCTTCTTCNTGAGGAACCGCCAGACTGATTTCCAGAGTGGTTGAACCAGCTTGCATTCCCACCAACAATGGAGGAGTGTTCCCCTTTCTCCACATCCACGCCAGCATCTGTTGTCACCTGAATTTTTGATCTTAGCCATTCTTACTGGTGTGAGGTGGAATCTCAGGGTTGTTTTGATCTGCATTTCCCTGATGATTAAGGGTGTTGAACATTTTTTCAAGTGCTTCTCAGCCATTCGATATTCCTCAGTTGAGAATTCTTTGTTTAACTCTGTGCCCCACTTTTTAATGGGGATATTTGATTTTCTGGTGTCCACCTTCTTGAGTTCTTTATATATATTGGATATCAGTCCCCTATCTGATTTAGGATTGGTGAAGATCCTTTCCCAGTCCGTTAAGAAACAGAATATCTTAACAGACAAATAACAAACAAAAAGATTAAATGGACAGTTTAACTCTCAAAGAGAAAGAACTTAGCCTGTGTGGCTTCACAGGTTAATTGTCTTACATGTTTTAAAAGAGTTAACGTTCATCTTTGACAAATATTCCTTGAAGATGGAAGACAAGAGAACATTCCTCAATTCATTCTCTTCTGTGTCACCAAACCAAGCCAAAAAGAAAAATCAAAAACCCACAACTGAGGGGAACCACAGACCAAGTCCCTTGTGAATATTAATATAAACCCTTGCACACTCCCTGAAAATGCTACAAAACCAAATCCAGTAACCTTCTAAAAATTTATTCAATGATGTTGCTAGGCAAAACTTATCTTAGTAGTACAGAACTGATGTGACTCATGAAACTCTTTCATGTGCTAAGCCATGTTAAAGCATGTTAAACCATGTTAAAGCATGTTAAGCCATGTTAAAGCAATGAAGAACTAAAGCAGGGTATCTTCCTTGGGCATGCATTCCCATTCACATCTCCTCCCTGCTCTCTGCACTTACTCCACGTGAAGCACCATTGGCATTTGCTATGAGGTGACATGGGAGGGAAGGCTCTCCCCAGAGCCGAGCCTGTGCAGTGCACTGCTCTTCGAACATCAAAACTGTGAGCTGAGGATATCTCTTCATTTAAAAAGACATATTCATGAAAGAAAAGCATTTCAAGTAAGACATTTAATTTCAAGTAAAAGGCTACCTGCACAAAGACCTTTCTAACTAAGGCTTTCAATAAAATACAAATAGCTCATACAATGTAAGTAACTGTCTTTCTTCTAAAATAAGGAATAATGTTATAATATCCTCTATTCAACACTATGGCAAGGGAAAAAATAAATAGTACTCATATAGAAATGGAAGTTATAAAACTATCTGTATTTACTAATGATAGTATCTTTATGAAATCTTAAGGAATTGGTGAAGAGAAATATATTAAAGCAAAAACAGTTAAAGTTCATCAACGGACTGAGTATAATCCCTACCAGTCAACTAGCATATTCATAAAAACTGTCAGGGTAATTTTAAATTTGACCTGGATAAAAGGGACCAATACATCATAGGGGAAAAAAACAACCTTTGAAAGAAAACACAGTTCATATTTCAATACCTACAAGTTTTATAATCTGGGAATGCACTTTGGACACAGTTATAAGCATAGAATTCAGTGGAATCTATCATCAGTGGAATCAATTATACAGTGAGTACATAAGCACTGTTATATCTATGGTCAATTGGTTTCCATAGAGTGCCAAAGAAATTTAATAGGTTAGGAAAAACTAATGAGAGGTAGACCAGAAAGCCCTGAGTTTGGTTCCTACTACCAGGCATGATTTATAGCACATGCCAACAATCCCAACACGCAGGTGGTGGAAGAAAGAGATTAGGAGTTCAAGATTAAACTTTACTACATAGTGAATTTGAAGCTACCCTGAGATAGATGAGATCCAAACCTATGAACCAAATGATTATATACTTGTCTAAGAATGAAGTTGCCCAGACTCTGGTATGTAAAACACACACACGCCATGCTTATACAAGTAACCTTAATCAAATGCAGTGGGGAAACCAAAACAGACATGAGAGTAGGGGAGGACTTGTGTGGAAGGTAGGATTCTGTGGGAGGAGAAAGGGGGATAAAAGAGAATAATGAAATAAATATGATTAAAATACACAATATAAATGTAAAATTGTGAAAGAATAATTTAAAAGAAAAAAGAAACCAGAAATGCACTTTTCATGGGACAACTGCAACTTAACAAGGCATCAAGTGAGGTATGGGGTTACCATCCCACAGTCAAAACTCAGACCCATAATTGTCCCTGTCTGAAGACCTGCAGAGACAAAAACAGAGAAAAGCCTGAGGAAAAGGAAGTCCAGCGACAGGCCCAAAGTGGAATCCAGCTCAAGGAGATGCCCCAAGACCTGATACTATTACTGAGGTTATAGTATGCTTACAAACAGGGGCCTATCATGACTGCCCTCCGAAAGACCCAACAAGCAGCTGAAAGAGTCAGATGCAGATATCTGCACTCAACCAATGGACAGAAGCTGCTGACCCCTGTGGCTGAATTAGGGAAAAGCTGGAAGAAGCTGAGGAGGAGGGCAACCCTGTAGGAGGAGCAGCAGTCTCAATTAACCTGGACCACCAAAATCTCTCAGATACTGGACCACCCACCAGGCAGCTTACACTGGCTGATATGAGGCCCTCAACACACATACAGCAGAGGACTGCCGAGTCTGCGTTCAGTCAGAGAAGATGCACCTAACCCCCAAGAGACTGAAGGACTTAGGGAGTAGGGAGGTTTGGTGGGGTGAGGGTGGTTGGAGAAATCCTCTTGGAGATCGGGGTGGGGAGGAGGTATGGGATAGGGGACAGTGAGAGGGTGGACTGAGAGGGAAATAAAATCTGGAGTGTAAAAAATAATTAAATAAAAAAATTTTTAAAGAAACTAGAACTGTACTTCCCATGGCGCAACTACAGCTTAACAGCTATTTTACTATGTTTTAGCTATTTTCAAGTATAAGTTGGAGAGGAACAATAAGATGTACATTCTAGGTCTGGAGAGATGGCTCAGTGGTTAAGAGCACTGATTGCTCTTTCTGAGGTCCTGAATTAAATTCCCAGCAACGACATGGTGGCTCACAACCATCTGCAATAGGATCTAATGCCCACTTCTGGTGTGTCTGAAGAGAGCAATAGTTTACACAGATACATTAAAAAAAATAAATAAATAAAATCTTTTTTTAAAACATGCATTCTATACTTCATATCCATCAGTTGTCTTACTATGAAGGATTGTATAAATTTAATCTATATTCATATAAAATAATGAGTACGCTAAAGAATAGGCCATTTTGTGTTTGATCGGAATTATGAGCTAATTCTTTCATTCTTTAGTTTGAGCTTCATGCCTCTAAGAAAAACTAAATAAGTAGATCTCAGAAAACATTTAAAAAACAAAACTATGGGCCCAGCTCTTCCATGCCTACTTTAATCACCAGCTCCCACGTTCAGCATTCTGAAAATACAGAAACAAAGTCCCTCTGTCTGCTTTATAAAAGCATCGAAGTGACTTCAGAAAGACTGTGAGCAGTGATCAAATCAATAGGTGAGATCACACCAACTCGGTTGTCCAAGTGATACCTTCCAGATGTGAAGTTTGTAAGGCACAGATGTCAACAGTTCTATGGATCGTATAGAGAAGAAACACAAGAAGAAGAGGAAGAAAGCCTTCAGGTGTCTACAGCCCTGGTCCAGATATTAATTATACTTGTCTGTACCCTAAATAAGAATGAACATCTCCCCTTCCTAGAGTAAAATGAACACAGAACCATGAATTTTTCAGAGCTTGGAGAGAACTCCTATTTTGACAGAACAGACAGCTGCTGGACAAAGCAAAGTTGGAGAAGACATGATTCGTGTACAGAAATACTTGCAGGTCGGGTGCTCGCATGCAGGATGCTTTTATTCACACACGTTCATCCACTCTCCTTGGCTTCCTCAGTTACAGTTCTTTAAAGCCACTGTAAATTGTGAGTAAAAATTTACCCCTCCACTTTTTTTTTAACTCCAAAAAGTATGTGCCACAGGGAAAGCTTGTATGCAGTTTAACTGATTCCCCTTAGCAGCAGTGTGAAATATATTTGCAGTTGCCCTCAGACCACAACTTGATTTAATGATATAGAAGCACATTAGTGATTTTAGAGACTTAATGCCTGAGATGACAGCAAGTCTCCCAAGGTAATGTCCTTCCTCCCAGAAGCCCAGAACTCTGCCTTATCAATGATTTAGAAGTAGCATTCTGGCTAAGATCAAAAATTCAGGTGACAACAGTTGCTGGCATGGATGTGGAGAAAGGGGAACACTCCTCCATTGTTGGTGGGAATGCAAGCTGGTTCAACCACTCTGGAAATCAGTCTGGCAGTTCCTCAGAAAATTAGACATAGTACTACCGGAAGATCCTGCAATACCTCTACTGGGCATATATCCAGAAGATATTCCATCTGGTTACAAGGACACATGTTCCACTATGTTCATAGCAGCCTTATTCATAATAGCCAGAAACTGGAAAGAACCCAGATGTCCCTCAACAGAGGAATGGATACAAAAAATTTGGTATATTTACACAATGGAGTACTACTCAGCTATTAAAAACAATAAATATATGAAATTCCTAGGCAAATGGATGGATCTGGAGGCCATCATCNACCCAAGGAGCTGAAGGGGTCTTCAACCCTATAGGTGGAAGAATAACCATGAACTAACTAGTACCCCCTGGGCTCGTGTCTCTAGCTGCATATATAGAAGAGGATGGCCTAGTTGGCCATCAGTGGGAAGAGAGGCCCCTTGGTTATGCAGACTTTATATGCCCCAATACAGGGGAATGCAGGGGCCAAGGGGTGGGAGTGGGTGGGTAGGGGAGCAGGGCCAGGAGGGGGGAGGGTATAGGGAACTTTCTGGATAACACTTGAAATGTAAATGAAGAAAATATCTAATAAAAGTTGAAAAAAAAAAGAAGTAGCATTCTATCGCTGTTTCTTGTTTCTCTTTGCTGCTTTTAAAACAAATTTTTTTCTTGGATATTGTCTTTATTTACATTTCAAAAGTTATCCCCTTTCCTGGTTTCCCTTCTGGAAACGCCCTATTCCATTCCCTCCCCCCCCCCCCCGCTCCCTCCACACACCCTGCTTCTATAAGGGTGCTCACCTACCTACCCACCTACCCACTCCCTCCCACCTCCCTGTCCTGGTATTCCCCTACACTGGGGCATCGAGTCTTCACAGGACCAAGGGCCTCTCCTCCCATTGATGCTCTACAAGGCCATCCTCCAATGCCCCTGGCTTTCCTTCTATTTTTCTGCTGAAATATACAACACAAAGGATGGGACCAAGTCAGGGATTTGGACAACGAGCAATTGTTCCCTTTTGGTTCCTCTGGGAATTATTCTCTCGGCCCCAAATACGTGAACAAGACACAAATCCTTCCTGTTTTCTATTAGAGCCATCCTCATTTATTTCCGTCTCTCCACAGACTGTGTAGACAGGCGAACAAATGGCTAATACATTCTCTCACGATTTCTGTGTTTGAAACACTCAGCAGTGGGAGAGAGGAAGGTGGACAGCCTGACAGGCTCTCTTAATAATACTAGTACTCTTGTTTCCCTTTCATTTAATCTTTGAGAAACTGAAGCTTGGACATGTTAGTGTTTTTGTTTATCACGTCAAGTTCTTACCAAAGCATCTGAGCTGGAGTTCATCCAAGAAATCTATAACTCACCATGTAGTGCATAATTTTTCTGTCAGACAGTTGCCAATTTTGACACTTACTTTACCAGAAAACACAGGTATGGATATGAAAGCGGGCCCCTTCTGAGATTTACAGCTTCTTCTCTCACTGGCTCCCCAGTTATCTATTGTCAAAGCCCCGCCACCTTCTGCATATTCCCAAGCAAATTTCATTGCCCTTTGTTTCTGTTCAAATTTGCTTGAAATCGCCCATTGAAAACCTTCCGTAGTGAGCTTGTTTAATTGTTAATTTATTCTAATCTGTCAAAAAAATGAAATGCCATAGACTGCCCCCAACAAAGGAGTTTCACAACAAACATACCTGTCAATAATCTTACAGTTCTCTTAAAATGGAATCGTAGATGTTAACAGTAGATATTAAGAGCATAATCTTTCTCATGTATCCAACTTGATCTACACAGCACTTCTTCTCTTTATCCTTGCCTGACATGATGTTCTTTGTTTCAGATATATAAAAAAATGAGTTACTCACAGAGACAAAAGGTGTGTTTTTTTTTAACTAAGGAAATATTAAAATTCTTAATTCAGATATATCCGAAATGCAGCATATCCTGAGTTAAATTAGTGCACTACTTGAGTATCTGCAATTCAAATAAGTCATCTGAGAAATTGGCCCCATAACCAGTGATGTGCTGCTTAACTGAACAGCTCTCCAAACTATCCTAACAGATTTCTTTCTTTCTTTGTAGAATTATTTCCATCTGGTGCTTCAATATTAAACCTGGAATATGGAAAGGCTCTCCCCTCTCACCCTATTTGACTTCGAAATCCTGGCAAAGAATTTGTACGGTCAATGAATTGAGTGTTAAAATGTTGAACTTAACTGTGTAGTTGTAAGATGAAACTTTTTAAAGCAGTAAATATCTAAAGAAGTGAGTTTCTTTATGGACTTCTGAAAGCCCCGTTATATACAGAAGATCCATGAAACCGGTTGTGTTTGAAAAGAATAAAATTTTTCTCAATTTTTCCCCAAGTTATGGATATTGAAACAAATTATGGCAAGTGTCCTAAGCCATACTGAACATTTTAAAGATGTTCAAATTTGAGCATACAAAACTTGGAGGAGTTGAAATATATGTACACAGATGTTTATATAATATAGGTAAATAGCTGTTTGCAGGCACCCAAGTGACACTAATAGTGATTTCTTCCTAAGAAATTTAAGATCACAGTAAATTTCTAACTTTTAAGCATGGCAACATTTTTTCTATAGCATCTTGACTGGAAAGCACAGAGTTACTTCTAAGAAACATAATTGCTTCCAGAAATTTCTAAACCACTAAGAGAATGTTTATATGAAGTGAGCAATCGTCACAAGGACTGAATAAGTCCATGCCTACACACATGGCAGCTCATCCCAGGCACGCATAAGAACTGCAGGAGGAACATGTGCAGTACACATCACTCTGGTCAGCTTCTTCCTGCTGGCATTAGTCTTGCCACCTGTCACCATTCCTCTACCACGCAGCACTAGAGAGCAGAGGCCTTCGATAGCTCGATGAGTCCGGTTCACTCTCCCAAGTCTTCACACTGGCATCTGTCCTCCCAGCCTTCCTTTCATTCCCATGGCTCATCATCCTTTCTTCACGTTGTCTCTTACTCAATTGTTTCCTTTTATCTCTTACTGATGCTGATCTTCCTTGATCTTCTGGAATCGTCTAATGCTATGAAGCAAAACAACACACATCCTGTACTTCATAGCTGATGATGAAAAGGATGCTGAGTCGCTACACAAAACTTGGGACTATTCCTCATCTCTGATCCATCCACATCTAACTTTGAAAAAACATTAGATGAGTGATCTGTTGTCCCAGAGGGTCCTGGAGAATCCTATTGTGTCATATCAGGTTCCTTGTCTCAGTGAATTGGGAACGATACCAAGGATCAATAATATAAGGATAGATCTGTTGTTGAAAGAGGGAGTAAAGGGGGGTGCAGTTCACAGACTCAGCAAACTCAAGTTTAGATCTTAGAGTTTTTTTTCAAGCTTTTTGTATGAGTTAGAGATAGAACAGCCCATCCCCCGAGTAAAAAATAGGATAGATCCTTATCCTGATTGATAGATAGTCTGAAAAAATTTGGACCATCTGTACATGGATCATTCATCCCATAATTCTAAGCATCTGTAGAGCCTATCATGTTTACTCATGAGATGGTAGATACATGCTTTCCCCTGGCAGGTCACATGAAGGTCAGACTAGCCTTGAATTAGTTAAGTCAAATTCTGGCTTAAGCCTCCTTTGTTAATATTTCTTTTGACCATAAAGTACCTAAGCCCCAAATTACCCTCAGGAGACAAAGTGCTGTTGTTGCCCCTCCAAGAAAATAAGGAGACGTGCTGCCAGAACTGGACTGTGCCTCCAATCTCAGGTTCATACGACCTGAACAAGAATAATAGAGAATGTACAACTACTTTATGTTCTTCCTCAACTTATTAACATTTAAAGAGATGGAAAGAGGGAGTGGGTGGGTAGGGGAGCAGGGTGGGGGGAGGATATAGGGGACTTTCTGGATAGCATTTGAAATGTAAATAAAGAAAATATTTAATAAAAAATGAAAAAAAGATATGGAAAGATTAACCGTCGATTTGATCATTACATAACATATGCATCTATCACATTGTTGCACTCAACCCTGTAAAGATATACAATAAAAACGATGATTTAAAAAATATTTTCTGATAGCAGAAATCACAGTGTCCGTGAATCCTGGTCAGAAATGCCCGAAGGAGTCTGTAAAGCTTCTCAGAGCAGTTAGAACTCAACTTAAGCTCCAGACGTCTCCAAACACGACAGATCTAATAAAATAAGTGAGAATCTTCCATAAAACTTTAAGATGCCAAAGAAAAGATTTTTATCATTCCCCACCATGCAAAATGTCCAGATTCAGAGCTAGTGCGCAAAGGCTTTCATCTGAAATTTAAGAAAAAAACAAAGCAATAATGCCCATTGCAGTGTACAGAAAAAAAAAAAAAATCACAATGTGTGCTTCTGGCTCCAAGCAGCAAACAAAAAGGTCTATGTTGAAGAGTGATTGATGTAGCTGGTTTGTATCTTTCATACTCCAGGGCAACAGAAAGAAAGCAAGGAGAATTTAATTTCCTCTGATTAAAAGTTGCGTATTCTTTTCTGTCTCTTTCTTCTTTCTCCCTGCCATCTGTCTTCCACATCGTCGTCGTCCACCTCCCCAAACCCCCCACCCCACCCCCTGAGTTTTCTCTATTTGTACCCTGGTGGCAGAGATTCAGAAGAAAGGTGGAATCTGATCATTTGGGTGGTCCGAGTAAATCTTTAGTCTTTGGCTAACCTCTCCTTAGACTGGAAAGTGGCCAAGAATTTGCAGTGTTAGGGAGAGTCACATTGAAAGGCTGCAAAGCGTCCATCTGGGTGCATGTCAATACAGTTTCACTGGTTTAGAAAAAAAAAAAAGAAGGGAATGGAAACTTTCCAGCCAGAGAAACAACTATTTCTCCCAAACTTAAAGTGCACCCTTGTATAAGTTGTGTTTCTTACCAGTTATAATGTCCCTTTATTTCAGTTTATGGCTTGCCCCTCCTGCTAGCTGAGCCAACAAACTCGTCATTCTAAAGAAACTACTCCACCCCACAAGTATTCTCTTTGTTCAGACTCTCTACTCTCTCTTGCCCTCACAATATTTCAATAAAGGCAGGCTCAGGACAGATCGGATTTGCTTTTTGTATCTCAGTATAAATTTAGGAACATCAAAATCTCTCTCCAGGGCACCTCCTCTGTATTATAACATTAAATTAGGTTCGGGTTCATTCTGAAAGACTAGTTGTACTTTTTTTAATTAAAAGGAGAAATAAAAATCTCCTTTTTCTATAAGTAGGTTCACAAAGAATGCAGGAGTTATTTCTCCCAATAATAACTTAACAAAAGAGATTTAAATCCTCTGAATTAGAGGGAGGATTAGAGGGGGAAAGTCACCTGCATAGTACGAATACATTATCACAAATATTGAAGGGGGTGTGTATCTTTTGGTACCTGGCAAAAGCTAATAAAAATACCCACAAAGGTAACAATGATGTAGTGTCACTTCAGTGAAAACAACCCGAATTCCTGCCAGAAGACAAGTTTCTAAATCTACTTAGGCTCATCCATGCAGGCCTAGAAATTTCTAATGAAGAACTTCATCAAAGGAAGGTTTAAACACTTCATGCAAGATCAAACTTGTAAAACTAAACTCAAACTGATTCAATTTTTAAGAGTCTCAAATTCCCACTGTTCTAATCTCTTAGCTCTTGAAATCACTCTTGAATCAAACTATGTCAGGTGGGCTACAGGCAAGGAAATGGAAGACTTACACTGTGCAACTAGTCTCCACTGGCGGGCAGCTCCCTCTGGAAACACTAATGCTCTAAACTGTGATCAGAATGGTATGAAAAAGATAAACAATACCACACTGTAATAATGCAAATATGTGACCTGGGTTAAAATAATTAGATAAACCTTACCCAAAAAAATCCAGCAGAAATAATATTCAAGAAAAAAGGAAACATTTCAAGTTCACATTTGAAGATTTATTTTATTCAGTCTGTTTGTTTTGTGGGGGTGTATACACAACTGTGTGGACGTGGAGCCCAGAAGAAGACATTGGAGTCCTTGGAATGGAAGGCAAAGATGAGAGCCACCCACGGTGGTGTAAGAACAGCAAGTGCTCCTAGCCTTTGGGACATCTCTGCAGCCCCTCAAGATTGCATTTGAAACTTCCTAGGTTTTAGTATTTTTTTTTCTAGTTAAAAAAAAAAAAAAAAGAGCTAAACTGACTGAGCTATAAAAAGGGATCGGGGGAATACAGATAAAACCAGACTAATGTTTTAAAGAACTACAAACTACTTAATTCCAAATTATATCTACATTTTTAATCTTTTTATTGGAAATAGATTTTTCTATGAAAAAAATTCATATGATTTTCCCCTCCCCCAGTTCCTACCAGACCCTCCCCCTTTTCCCATCCACCCAAAACTACATACCTTCCTTCTCTCTGTCATGAGGCTGGGTGTCTCAGTTGGTCTTGACTATTTGCTAGAATCCTGAAGAAGTAGTCTCTAATGCCAGTGAAGAAATGAATTTGCCAGCCAGAATGAGAACAAGTAGGCAAAGAGAAAGCCAACTTCCGTCTTCTGTGTCCTTTACATAAGCTGCCAGAACAAGAATGGTCCCATCTCAGAAGATCCAGAGTAACTATAAATCTTCCCAGGTCAAACGCTTCCAATTAAGAAAAATCCCTCATGGGTGTACCTAGCCTCTTAATTTCTTTATGTAGTCAAATTGACAACCAAAAATAGATATCACACATATCATTTGTCCTTTGTATATATATTATGGTTTCTGGTTTTGTGTTTTTATAGGATTGCTATGGGTATGAATGTCTGTATTTCTATGTATACACGTGTTTCTTACTATTTTTCTTTGGCTTGTTTGTTTGTTTTGTCCTATTCTGATTTGCTTGCCTCTTCCTCTTTTCTTTTATTATTATTATTATTATTATTATTATTATTATTATTATTATTATAAGCATCATTATTATTTATTATTCTGTCTACTTTCCTGATGTCCTACCATCCCCCATGCAAGCCATTTGGCTTCTCTTTCTTGTCACCAACTCATTCAGCAGTTATAATCTCTGTCAATCACCTTCCATGTACTCGTATTCCTTTCTTATACAAACTGAATATTTTTTACACTTTTGTGCTTTGCTTGTGTGTGTGTATGTGTGTGTGTGTGTGTGTGTGTGTGTGTGTGTGTGTTTCTCACTGTAAACCTAGCCAATCCCAACCAACAGTAACCATGCCACACCCTGAATATTATGTAATTATGAAATTTCACCCACTAAATTAACTAACCCATTACTTTTAAATCCAACCTCATTCAACTTTGAGGAAACAGAAAGATGAACACAAAGCCTTTTCCAGAATGTCAAATGAATTAAATTGGATTTTATTCTTTCTGGAGTCATCCCATCTGAAACCTTATGTGTATGATCTTTGCTGTTCATTTTTCTATCACAATTTTTCTCTTCCAGCATCTCACTAGAATCCTCCAATAAGCAAGGCTTGGAAGTATACGGGACAAATCTCTGGCATATATCTCCAACCCTTCCCAAGATCAATTCCAAAGGCCTAAGAACCATGTGGCCAAACAATTCCTCAGTTAGCGTTCCTTCTTCCCAGATTCCAGGTTTGGGTCAAGTTCACAAAGCCTAGCCAGAACATCAAATTCTTCGACTCAGACTTGTAGTGGCATGTCTAGCCTCTATTCCAATTAGGTAAGAAGAAAGAATAAAAGCTGTCTAGATTAGAAAGGAAGAAAGGCCGGGCGTGGTGGTGCATGGCTTTAATCCCAGCACTTGGGAGGCAGAGGCAGGTGGATTTCTGAGTTCAAGGCCAGCCTGGTCTACAAAGTGAGTTCCAGGACAGCCAGGGCTATACAGAGAAACCTTGTCTCAAAAAACAAAAAAAGAAAAAAAAGAAAAGAAAGGAAGGAAGAAAGGCTGCTTTTGAACACTATGACCTTCTGTGTGAGTTTCTATATCTAATAAATAAGCTCTGGAAATTAATGATGCAGCTGAGCAGAGGTATGTTGCCAGGCAAAAGCATCCCACATTCAATCTAGAAAAAAATGTAATAAGCAGGCAGAAATAGAACTCTTTAGAAATATCATTTATAATAAGAGCATCAAAATATGTAAACTGCTTAAATCATAATGACCAAAATATGAGTGACATATTTTTAAATGTTATGAGAATTTAAAGAAGGCCAAAATAGAAATGTATTTTGTTCTTGGGTCAGAAGAATCCATGTTGTCGAAATTAAAATTTTCTCTGCTTCAATACAATCCTAGCCAAAATACTAGGTTTGGGGGAAAGTTTATAAACTGTTTCTTAAGCTTATGAGGAAATGCTAAATAACTAAAATAATAAAAGTGAATATCCACATGGAAAAGGGTGAAGCTAAATCTCTACCTCAAACACCAGTCACAAAATTCACCTCAAAATGAACTTAAATGTACAACCTATTAATGTACAACCTATTAACTCGTGAAATTTCCATACAGAGAAAAGTCAGAATATTGGAATAACAGTGCAAACCAGGGTCTGTTGACCTAGGTAAGTCACCAAGAGCAGTCAAAAGTCACAGTTCTACACAAGTCTAGCTTAGTGAACCAATGAGTGCATTAAGCTACATACAGGAGCAAGGATGACCTAAAAGCAGCCTCTTCCCTGAAAAATAGCACTGGCAGGCTGAGAGAAAATGGACAAGGTTGCATCTCACAGGCTACCTGCTTGCAGGCAGAGCCATTAACATGTCCTCACCACAGTTCCTTTCTTTCTCTGGTAGTCCTGGGGAGAGACCTCCTGAATTTTGTGATCCTAGCTTCCAGACCGTCATAAGTATTTTTTTTTTTTTTAGCTTTCTTACCTAAGTGTCTCTACTGCCTGCAAGAGTGGTCATTTCTATTTGAATAGCTGCACAGCTGGCATGAGCACATACTTGAAGGAACTTAAAACTACAAGAGGCAACAGGAGGCAGTGCATGGAAGCTTTTGCACAAGTGAAATAATCGAGTGAAGAGATGATCTACGGTATGGAAGATAACGGTATACTGTACATCAGACAAGACATTCATATCTAGAAGATACAAGAAAATGCAAATTAAAGAAAGAGAAAAGATGAAAAACAAATAAGTAACTTGGTTTCATAGTTGATAGTGATGGGAGCTAGAGAGATGGTTTAAGAATTCCTGCTTCTTTTACATAAGAACCAGGCCGAGTTTTCAGCATCCCCTTCAGTAGGCTCACAACCACCTGGAAAGCTAGGTACAAACCTAAACCATCAACCAAAGAGTTACCCATGGAGGGAGCCATGGCTCCAGTTACTTAGTAGCAGAGGATGGCCTTGTCAGGCATCAATGAGACAGGGGCCTGCCTGTAGGTCCTATAGAGGCTTGATACCCAAGCATAAGGGGACACTAGAGCAGTGAGACAGGAATGGGGGGCAGGGGAACACCCTCATAGAGACAAAGGGGAAGGGGAAGGGTGAGGGGGTTGTAGAGGGAAATCTGGGAAGGGGGACAATATTTGAAATGTAAATGAGTAAAATGACCAATAAAAAAAAAGAATCTGATCCATTTTCATGTGGCAGACACACAGGCATACATGTAAATAAAACCTTGAATTGATAATAAGTTTAAGGAGCCATTATCCAAAAGGAGACAAATAGCTGAGATATATATATATATGAATAAATTTTCACCTTTACTCATTATCAGGAAAATTAAAATTAAAACTACAGTGAGATATCACCTCACCTCAATAAGAATGGCTGCTTTCAGAAAATCAAAAGACAATGAAATTTATGAGGATAACCAAGGAAACAGAGCACTAGTGTGTCTTAGTAAGAATGCAAAATAGAAGTGAAGTTATGAAAAAAATAGTATAGAGGGTCTTCCAAACATCGACCAAATGATTCGGAAATTGGACCACCCTCCAGATATGCAAAAGAAAATGGCATCGGTATTCCAAGTGACATCTGTATGCCTACGCACAGTATTAGTATTCACAACAGCTAAGAAACTGATACAACCTAAGTCTCAAAGGTGATAAATGCATTAAGATGTATGTAAAATAGGATGCTACTCATCTGGGATACAGGAAAAACTCCTATCATTTGTACCAACATGAACGAATTTACAGACCAGTATTATAAGTAAAATAAACGATTCATAAAAGGCAAGTGGTACAAATTCTCACTCATATGTGAAATGTAAACATATTGCTCTCTTGATATTGAGAGCAGAATGGTGGCTATCGGATTGCGATGGAAAGAAATCGATCAGTGGATACGTACAGTTATCCTAAGTGAGTGCTGGAGGCTCTATGGACCAACATTGTGAACAGTTAATAAGGATGCACTGTGTGTTTCAACAATGAGTAACAATGGATTATGAAGTATGAAAAGGATCAGAGGAAAATAAAGATGTTTAAACTTATTTAAATATCATAAAATATACATACTATATCCCAAACAGCAAGTACATGTAATTTTTCTGTTTACACAACAGAAAAAAATACTAAAGTAAAATAGTAAATACAATGTGGTTTTGAAGAACAATGTAGAATGTAGTGATCACTTATAAAGCTTCATTAATCAACAATACTATGTCACCATGAAAACAGAGAGTGCCAATGAATGGGGAACAATGTCTGTGGATAAGTGCTCATCCACATACACAGTGAGGTTTAACAAAGATGCAAGACTAAAATAAGGTCTTTCAAAAGATGGTAGTAAGAAAATGGGGTGTGTATTTGGAAGATATGAATTTTGATCTATATCTCATACTGCATAGAAAAATTAAACCAAAGTGCTATAGAAGCTTAAGGTTAATTTCCATAGTGATAAAATATCATAGCCAAAACTTTAAAAAGAAAAAAATAAGTGACTTTGAATTAAGCAATTTTTGAATACCAGGTTATTTTTAAAAAATAATTTTATTCCATCAAAATTAAAAAGAAAAGAAAAAAAACTTTTCCAAAGATTATTAAAAGTGACTTGTAGCCAGCTCATGCTGGCAAGGATGTGGAGTACGGGGAACATTCCTCCCCTCCAGGTGTGAATGCAAACTCGTACAGCCACTTTGGAAGTAAATAAGATGGTTTCTTAGAAAATTAGAAATCATATCTGGAGAGATGACTCAGTAGTTAAGAGCACTGACTGTTTTTCCAAAGGTCCTGAGTTCAATTCCCAGCAACCACATGGTGACTCACAACCATCTGTAAAGGGATCTGATGCCCTCTTCTGGTGTGTCTGGAAACAGCTACAGTGTACTCATATAATTAAAATAAATCTTTTTTAAAAAAGAAAGAAAAGAAAGTTAGAAATCAATCTACCCCAAGATGCAACTATACTACTCCTCCCCATATACCCAAAGGTTTCTCTATCCTACCACAAGGACACACACTCAACTCTGTTCATAGCAGCATTATTCATACTCACGAGAAACTGGAAACAACCTAGATGTCCCTCAACCAAAGAATGGATAAAGAAAAGGAGGTACATTTACACAATGGAGTATCACTCAGCTGTTAAGAACAATGGCATCATGAAATTTGCAGGCAAGTGATGGAACTAGTAAAAAGACAAAATCCACCCTGCGCCCTCTCCACTGCCCACCTTGCTTCTCCTATCCCCCTTAGGAGGCCCGGGCAGTCCATGTTCCAACCTCATAGCCCTGGAATACCACAACCCCTCAGGCATCAACTCCAAAGATGAAACCGAATTTAGAAACTTTATCATTTGGCTTAAAGACCAGAAAATCAGACACTACAATATCGAAGACAGAGGTAACTTGAGGATCATCCACATCAGTGACTGGCCCCAGTTCTTTAAAAAGTATCTCAGAGATGTTAACTTTCAAGATTCAGGATCTGCAAGAAGCAATTGACTGACTTCTTGGTTGAGCTGTTAGACCTAAATATGGAGATAACACTGAAAAATACAAGGACTTATTACCTGATAACAGGAAAAATACTAACAACCGTGAGCCATTGATCAACTTGGATGTAAATAATCCTGATTTTAAGGCAGGTGTCATGGCTCTGGCTAACCTCCTTCAGATTCAGCTTCATGATGACTACTTGGTAATTCATAAGATAATTCGCATTTTGGTTCAGGAACATTTAATACAAGATGCAGTTGCCAAAGCAAATCAATCAAAAGAGGGCTTACCTGTTGCTTTGGACAAACATATTCTTGGCTTTGACACAGGTGATGCAGTTCTTAATGAAGCTGCTCAGATCCTGCAGTTGCTGCACATAGAAGAGCACAGGGAGCTACAGACAAAAATTAATGAAGCCATAGTAGCCATTGTTGATCCTAAAACAAACCACAGACTGGGGAAAGTTGGAAGATGGGCACATGAGGATGTCGGCTTCTCACCTACTTAGTGATGGGAACCATTACACCAGCGTGTGCTTGGAAATCAGATGTCACACTTTCAAGGGAGAATCCCAGGAGATTGACCATGTTCTAGAGATTTACCACCATTGCTTTTTTTTCTTTAATAAAGTTGTGGAAGTAAGATAGATGGATACATAGATAGATAGATAGATAGATAGATAGATAGATAGATAGATAGATAGATAGATAGATAGATATCATGCTGAGGTAAACCAGATACAGAAAGACACACATGGTACATACTAATAAGTGAATATTAGCTATAAAGTACAAGATAACCATGATGCAATCTACAGACCCAGGGAGGCCAAGAACAAAGGATACTTAAGGAAGGACACAGGATACCCCCAGTAAGGGAAAATAGAACAGATTTTGCAGGTTGAATTGGGGCTGGGGGTGGGAGTAGGAAGAAACAGGTGGGAAGATGGGAGAGGGAAAACAGGGGAAGAAATGACTGGAATTGGGAGCATTTCAGGGGCAAATGGAAACTTAGTACAATGGAAACCCAGCAAAGACTCTTATTAATAAAGAACATGAAGCCTGAACCATCTATTTTCTGTAACCAGGCAAGGCCTCAACTGCAGTGATTGACACCAACTCGGCCACAAAACATTCAACCTGAAGTTTTTCCTGTCTGAAGAATGTGCCGGGACTATGGCCTAACAGAGCCATCATCAAAGAGACCAGATGCAGAAAAACACAGTCAAACATCAGGCATACTCGGGGAGTCCTGCTGAGGATGGGGAGGAAGGATTGGAGGAACCAGATGGGTCAGGGACACACCTCAAGAACACAACCCACAGAATCAACTGACCTGGACTCATAAGAGTGTGAGATCAGGGAAACTTGTAGGGTCTTGATGTAGGTCCTCTGCATATATATGTTACAGTTGAGTAGCTTGATATCCTTGTGGAATGCTAACAGTGGGAGCAGGGGTTATTCCTAACACTTTTGCCTACTTGTGGGACCCTTCCCCTCTGCCTTGCCCAACCTTGCTGTGAGGAGATATTCCTGATCTTATTATAGCTTGTTATACCATGTTTGGTTGATGTCCCTGGGAGGCATGCTCTTTTCTGAAAGGGAGGAGGGGAAGGAAGTGAAATTGCAGTCAGGATGTAATATGAGAGAAGAATTTTAAATAATGATGAGAGGTTCAAAAGTCTTGGGAATAAATCTTTTCGATTCCGTGGGAAGCAAACGGGGCTCCTCAGAGGAAGCCACTGACAATGGGTCTTTAGTCAATGGCAACCCTGATCTAGGGAAGATATGCTCCTGAGCTGAGACAGTCCTGATCTAGGGAAGATACGCTCCCGAGCTGAGACGGTCCTCTGCACACCTGGCTGGAGGAGATAGTGGGTCCAGGCCTGAGCTAGTCTGAAATTCTTCAAGTTCTCACCAAATATGATGAAGTTAACGTACCAACCAATCAAAATTGCACTAATGTCATTGCTTTGACCCCTACCAATCATATCACAGGTAGCGTAACTCTTCTGGAAAATTCCTCTAGCCCTGCATAAAAGGAAGCCTGCAAGCACCTCAAGTCATCTTCATTTGGATGAATGGTTAAGCCCTGCATGCTGGTAATTTCTGCAGAATCAACTCTCTATGCTTTTGCATACTCTTTGAGTCTGGATTCTTCCTTCAGTGATATTTAGGCCCTAACAGTGATACTTGTAAGATTCTGAAGAATGTATGAAAAAATCCTTTTAGATTTAATAAACACTTTCAGCAATATATCAAGACATAAAAACTGACATAAATACAAAGTAGCTTTTATATACAAACAAAAACTCCAGCAAACAAAATTAAGTAACAAGTACATCGACATAAACTTAATCATCTCATAAAGACTTTTGCAATCAAAATTATAATTCAGTAGAAAGAAAAAAGAAAGAGAAAAGGAAGGAAGGAAGGAAGGAAGGAAGGAAGGAAGGAAGGAAAGAAGGAAGGAAAGCTGAGAGACACATTAGAAGAAAGAAAGAGGTCCTTGTTCTTAAATCTACAAAGTCCTATAAAGGCATCATGGTGACAAAAGTAAGAGACAAATATCAATATATCACTGACATTTTTTCATATCAAAAGAAAAAGGAATTTTCATGTTTATCTGGAAATACAAGCAATCCTGAGTATCCAGAAAAATTCTGATACATGCAGCAGTGTAGAGTCCCCTGCTTTCAAACTATACTGCCATGCTATAAGAACAGAAACACCATGGGACATGTATGTTAGAAAAATAAAATAAAAGATTCCAAAATAGGCCCAAGCATGTGCAACCATCTGATTCCTGACAAAAAATCCAGAACATTCATTGATTAAAAAAAAAAAAAAAACAGCCCCTGTAAAAAGGGGTCCTGAATAAAATCAAATGAATGTCTCTTGGCCTCTAAAAAAAAAAAATAAGAAGAATGAAAATACACCCAGGACATTAATATAGTATCTGAAACTTTGAACGCACAAGAAAACAGAAGTAACACTTCAAGGTCTAATGTAAGCAAGGATTTTTCTGAAAGGGAATTAGCTCAAAATTAAGAAGAAGAATTGGCAAATTAAAACACTTGCACTTCAGAGGAACAACCAACAGGGGGCGTCTACGAGCAGAATGGAAGAAAGTAGTTCCCCGGAGGATTAACCTCCAAAACATGCATATTAAAACTCAAAAAGTTGCCGGGCGTGGTGCCCCCCGCCTTTAATCCCAACACTCGGGAGGCAGAGGCAGGCGGATTTCTGAGTTCGAGGCCAGCCTGGTCTACAAAGTGAGTTCCAGGACAGCCAGGGCTACACAGAGAAACCCTGTCTCGAGAAACCAAAAAAAAAAAAAAAACTCAAAAAGTTAACAAAAGAAAAAGAACCCAATCAATTAGTGGACAATGAAATTGAACGAGTTCTTTTCAAAAGGAGACATGCAAATTATCAATAAATACATAAATAACATTTAACATCCTCAGCCATTAGGGAAATGTAACTCAAACCTACCCAGAGATCCAGCGTTAGCTGGAGGGGTAAATAAATATCATAATAATATCCAACTATACACATATTAGAAAGGTCAATTTAAGATGACTGGACAAGTGCTGCATATGATAGGGAGAGACCAGAGATTTTGTCTGCTGCTGGTGCAGATACAAAGAGGCCTCTTGGTATTACAATCTTTATATGCCCCAATACAGGGGAACACCAGGGCCAAGAGGTGGGAATGGGTGGGCAGGGGAGCAGTGCGGGGAAGGGGAGAGGGAACTTTCGGGATAGCATTTGAAATGTAAATTAAGAAAATATCTAATAAAAAAAAAGAAAAAAAATAGTAAAACTTCTATGGAAAGCATCATACACAGGCAAAATATATATATATACAGTATATGATCTAGCCATTCTACTCCTATTTTCCCAAGAGATTTTTAAAAATATGTTCATGGAAAGACTTCATGAATGTTCTTAGCAACTTTATTTCTAACAACCAAGAAAAAAAAAGTCAAAATGCCCACTACTAACAATGGATACACAAACCAAAATACCCAAATAACAGTCTAGTAATTAGTCAAATGAATATTCAGCTGATTTGTATTATACAAAGTGCTCTGAATAATCAGCCAGACTAAAATAAATGCATATTGTTATTCTATGTATACAATTCTATGTATATAATTCAGTAACATATAATAACAGAAAGGCCTGAACAGTTACACTACAGTGACCATGCTGAAATGAATGACACACCAACTGCAGAGAATTTCAATATCAAAATAAATAATGATGGTAATGTATCATAACACTGAAAACTCTAGGTCATCTAGTCATGAGAGACAAACAAAAACCGGAGAAGAGAGATGACTTTCCTGGGCAAAGATGGCCATATCAACTAACAATGAATGAGATAATCATAAGGTAGCCATTTTCAACCTTTAATATAATAATGGTGTTAGGAGAAGTCAGTAATTTGTGCAAAATACAGCTTAGGGACATTTTGGTTTTTTTCTTCTGAACTGAAATGTATTTCCTGGAGGGAGGGGGAAGCTTGTAAGACTAAGAAAACCAGTGAATTCCAGCAGGACCAGGAAGCTCGGAAAGCTCTGTGATCTGCCAGACCCCAGCCAAGGTTGTGAAAGCAGTGGACTATTTCTGAGGAAGCTAGCTAGACCCTCTCTCTATCAGAGCCGCCTGTGAGTTGGGCAGGGAGCTCCGGAGATGCAACTTTCATGAGTCATCACCCATGCTGGTCCAAGATTTTCAGTAATGCAGCTACCTTGGAATCATCAGAATCCCTGAATGTAAACCCAGTCACCTCATTGGTTTAGCAAGCTAGGATTAGGTAGAATGAGTTCTCTCGTTAGTGCCTGATCTGAGGTGACTAAATATTTGTTCACATCTCCCCAGAAAGGTCTTAGAACAATTTTGTATTTATTTTTCAAACATTTTAAGAGCTACTACACTTCTTCAGCTAATATTAGCTGAAGATCTGCTCCCATTTCTTCTGCATGAATTCAACCTGATACACTTCCCTTGGAATGGTCAGCAATTCTGATTAGCATGTGTGAAACTATAAAGGGATGGTGGTGTTTCCAGAGAAGACTTTCCACGATGCAAATCAAGGATAGAGAAGTAATTTATAAGTCCTGGTCTACTGGAAAATAACTTAAATGTCTGTTTCAAATCATTCTCACAAAGAGAGACACAGGCCTATCCACAAGAGTCAACAAAGATACTTTTATGCTGTGCTGCCTGCCTGAGGCTTTTGTGCTAATGACAAGGAGTATAAAATGTTACTCAGTTTCTACACATCTAAAATTGTGTGGAAGCAAAGAGGTTGATAGCATTCAGTTGTTTTTGTTTTTTATTCTTTTTTCTGTCTTTTCACCTGGCATTTCTTCTTTATATGTAAACAAAAACAAATTTGGGGAAAAAAAGAGTCAAACACGGCTGATATGATTTCAGCAGCTAAGTGTGCAATCTGGACACTTCACCTCTAGCAACTTCAGTATTACTTTTTTTCCAATTAGCTTGGGAGCTACTGTTTTATATAGCTCCGGGTGTGCAGAGCAATGAAATAAATCCCTCCAGTGGTTGAAGCTGCTCTCAGTATTCTGCCAGGAGTCTGAACACTTATTCCTCTCTCCATTAGCAGCAAAATACCTGAGGGATTGTGTAAATCATGGAGTGTTCTTGTTATTTAAAATCCATCCTTAGTATTAATCTTATAATTAAGCAAATTCCAAGTTATGTGATTTTTACTACTGGACCATTACACTAGACATTATTAAGAGGAAGAAATGAAATGGTCATTTCTATGCAAGAGCATGCTTTAATGTTACTGAATTGACATAGTGTAATAATTCTAAAGGAAATAAGGGATTCACTGGATTTGGTGTACTCATTTTATATTAGTTTTGTTTTCTTTTTTTTTATGGATTTTTTTTTCTCTCTTTATTAGATATTTTCTTCCTTTACATTTCACATGTTTTCTTTTATGACAGGATTTCAGTATATTTTCAGTTTGCTTTGAACTCATGTGACAAAGAATAACCTTAAACTTGTGACTTTCCTGCTTCCTACCAAGAGCTGAGGTTATGGGCATGTACTGATACACTGTACTGGGTTTTCTTACTTAATCTATAATAGAAAACTATTTTTTCATGCTTAGATTGCTCTTTTCTTTGTTTACCATGTTTTTACCAGCTTGTGAATCTTATGTCTTGCCAATAAAGCAGCAGGAAGTGTTCCCCCTCTCTATCCTGTAGAAGTTACTTATTTATCCACACTATACTACCCTGGTTCTATCTTAGGAATCTAATGCTAGTTGCTGGGTTAAAATTCAGTTATGAGACAGAGTCAGCCTTCGGTCCCATCAGTTTGTGGACTCAGGAGGCAGGTACTAAGCTGCTACCTTGGAAACCAGTACCAAATACTGGCAGCAGGGGTACCCAAGGCACCCACACCGCTGGCTGTTCATCCAGGACAACCCCATTCCTCTTTCAATTCTGTATACACTAGAACAAATGAAGGAACTTAAAGTAGTGAGTTCAGTTTTGTGGTTTGTGTCATAGAGTCGGTTGTTTTTGAAAGGGACATAGGACAGTGAGACTTTTGTTAGGAAGTATCTTAGTCAGGGTTTCTATTCCTGAACAAACATCATAACCAAGAAGCAAGTTGGGGAGGAAGGGTTTACTCAGCTTACACTTCCACATTGCTGTTCATCACCAAAGGAAGTCAGGACTGGAACTCAAGCAGGTCAGGAAGCAGGAGCTGATGCAGAGGCCATGGAGGGATGTTACTTACTGGCTTGCTTCCCCTGGCTTGCTCAGCTTGCTTTCTTATAGAACCCAAGACACCAGCCCAGGGTGACACCACCCACAACGGGCCCTCCCTCCCTAGATCACTAATTAAGAAAATGCCTTAGAGCTGGATCTCATGGAGGCATTTCCTCAAGGGAGTCTCCTTTCTCTGTGCTTGTGTCAAGTTAACACATAAAACCATCCAGTACAGTAAGCAATTTTATCCAGCATTGTCTCAGTGGATTCTATCCAAATATAAATAGATGATAGACTGATAGACTGATAGATAGATAGATAGATAGATAGATAGATAGATAGATAGATAGACAATTTATAGATATAAGAGAATATAAGTGTATTTATATAATTATCTATATCAATTATGTGAATTACATATGAATACATGATCTAAATAAATATATAGAAATATATAGATATAGATTAGGTAGATATATGGATAGATGATAGATAGATAGATAGATAGATAGATAGATAGATAGATAGATAGATAGAATCTCTATCAGCATAGTGAAGTTTTGCCTTATATACAATTTTTGCCTATTTATTCCCCTAATATGGTAACAGGTAACATACATTTTCACTTGGTATATTATATGTCTACAGAACTCTGATACTAAGGCTACACAAATCCCATAGGCTACTGTGACATTAAGTCACTGAGACCATTTAGTGAGATGGGATTGCCAGGAAAAGGACATTTTTTTTCCAGGTTCCCTTTTATCCCACAAATCAGCATTTTGTGACCTTAGCCTCTTGATTCTTACAAAGAGATAGCAAGTACATTTTTTAAAACATTGCAAATGAATTCAGAGATCTGCCTATCTCTGACAGACAATAAGCTAGCTGAGTGGGATTCCATCATGAAACTACCATTCCCACCATGCCAGGACCTAGACTTGCTCTGTCCCACTGACCTTGGACTCAGGAGTCTGCCTACTTTTTTTTATCTTTCTGACAAGCTAGCTCATTTGTGCAGCTGCCTTTATTCTTTTAGGTCCGTGAAGCCTCTCATATATTTCATATTACATCCTTATATTTTGCATAGTTGAGAAATTATATATTCCTAAGCTCTTGTTTTCAGAGTTCTTTCCACAGCCTTAAAGGCTATCCTGAAGGTCACAGTGTTCACCATTTTGTTAAGGACATAAACACACCCTCAGTTCCTGGACTCCTGCTGTTTCTAATTAGCATGGAGTCCTTAACCTTGGCAGGGAGAATATTTCCCAAAGGAGAAACATGAAGCTAAATATATACATTATTATATAAACAAGGCTCATATTCAGCAACCATCAACACTGGTGGATGCCCACAGTCTGCTAGCTTTATTCTAGGGGTGGGAAACCAGGTCATGCTGTCCCATCCAAGACCATGCAGAACTCAGCACCATAGCACCATCTGAAACAAAACAAAACAAAACAACATAATATTCCACAGGCATCACATTCTACCCCCTAGTTTTATAAGCTGCGCATCTTCCACAGTGATGTGTTAGAATGGTGGGTCGTGTCTCAACAGCACACTAGACCAAGACAGTTCCACGTGGAAGAGGTTTTATTGGAATGTAGAGACAAGGTAGTGGCCGAAGGGGAGAGGGGGAAGGGGGGGGGTGATCTCCTTCTTTATTTGGAGAATGATGTAACGCGGGTAAAGGTGGGAGGTGAGCCAAGTGGATGTTGGGAATATGGTGCCTGTTGTCTTGGCAACTGGTCTGCAGGTCACAGCTCACACTCTCTCCTATTTGATGTCATAGGTTTGGGAGGTCATGATGACAGCACTCAATATCTGACATTCTTTTTTTTTTTCTTTTTTTTTTTTTTGATGTTGTTTTTATAAGTACACCATTTCTACTTTGATGGCATGTCTATATTAGATGTTCATTCCATATATTTAGGCTATAATTCTACAGACATATTTTTAGGCTTCACCAATATGGCTGCCTTTTTGTACGTAGGCTGGTTTGACTAATTTTTTTTTTTCAAATACAATTCAAGTGCTTAAATTTTCCTGATGCAATCCCACCTTTTTCATGTAAATTCCTCCAAAGGATTCTAGTTTTACACGTAAAAGATTTCTTTGTTTTTCTAAAATGTCTTTATTATTATGCAGATGATCCTTTTTCCTTTTTTTTCATTAGATGGTTGGATTTTCTTTTTCCTGATTTACTGCCCATTAATTGTCACATTTATCCAAAGCCAGGCATAAAAGAATCAAAGAGATATCATAAACCCTCAGAGACTAAAACAAAGAAATCAACAGGCTATCACATCTTCCCTTTCTTCCATGAATGATGTTGTTGGCAGCAATCAAAACAAATGTCAAGCAGTGTGTCTTAACTAATCAAAGCATTTTTTTTTTGTTTTGCCATGGAAATTTTGTGTTGAATCCAATGAAACATTCTGCCACATGCCAGTAATCTCTCCAACTGCATAATGGTAACTGTGTATATTGCATGGTGGTGATCCCTGGTGGGTAGTTAAGACACAGGGACTTTGATTCTTGTCCTAGGTCACAACCATAAACGCCTTTGGTTATGCCTTCTCAAGAGGCCATAAATGCCAGAAGTGTTTAAAGGCTGTCCTTCCTGGTCTGATTTCTTGTTATCATTCCCATTACTCAGCTTCTCCTTGTATTCCATTGCTTGTAAGCTGTCCATGAGGGTGAGACTGAAAGTACAGTTGCAATACTTAGGAAGGAGGCATATGGGAGCCTCATTGGTAGAACACCTGGACTAACTAGCTCATCTTCCATGCCTCAAAACAGGAAAAGCCATATGCATCTCTAGACAACCCTCAGAAGCAGCCCATTCCTTTGGACCTTCATTTGATAAACAGGAATTCTGCTGCTTCTTAAACTAGTGCCTGTGAGCATACAATAAAATCCGTTCTCAACTGAGGAATACCGAATGGCTGATAAGCACCTAAAGAAATCTTCTAAGGATGTTTCCTTAGTCATCAGAAAAATGCAAATCAAAACAACCCTGAGATTCTACCTCATACAAGTCAGAATGTCTAAGCTCAAAAACTCAGGTGACAGCATATGCTGGTGAGGATGTGGAGAAAGAGGAACATTCCTTCATTACTGATGGGATTGCAAACTGGTATAACCACTCTGGAAATCAGTTTAGTGGTTCCTCAGAAAATTGGACATAGTACTACCTGAGGACCCAGAAATACCACTCCTGGGCATATACCCAGAAGATACTCCAACATGTGATAAGGACATGATCCACTATGCTCATAGCAGCTTTATTTATAATAGCCAGAAGCTGGAAAGAACCAAGATGTCCCTTAACAGAGGAATGGATACAGAAAATGTGGTACATTTACACAATGGAGTAATGGAGTAAACTCAGCTATTAAAAACAATGACTTCATGTAATTCTTAGGCAAATGGATGGAACTAGAAAATATCATCCTGAGTGATGTAACCCAATCACAAGAGAACACACATGGTATGTCCTCACTGAGAAGTGGATATTAGTCCAGAAGCTCGGAATACCCAAGATACAGTTCATAGACCACATGAAGCTCGAGAAGAAGGAAGACCAAAGTGATACTTAGAAGGGGGAACAAAATACCCATGGGAGGAGTTACAGAGACAAAGTGTGGAACAGAGACTGAAGGAAAGGCCATCCAGAGACTGCCATTTCTAGGAGACAATGTTCCACAGCTGATTTCCTGGTACTCTGTGTCTTACAATCTCTCAGCCTCCTGTTCCATGATGTTCCCTGAGCTGTAAATGCAGAAACTGATGTAGGTGTATCCATCGGATCTGAGGTCCCCACGATCTGTTGATCTATGCACTGAGATTTTCCATGATGCTCTCCACTTGCTATAGAGACTTCTCTGATAAGGTGTGGTATCTAAAATGTAGTCGTAAACTATGCAGCTCTAGCAGAGTGGTAGTAGTAGATTCTTTTCTAGGGACCATGTCCTCTCCAGCACGTGGAGAACTGGTTCAATTTTGAATGTCAGGCAAGATTCCCATCCTGTTAATGGGCCTTAAGTCCAATTAGACAGCTGTTGGTTGCCACCAACCTGTGACTTCCATTTATTGCACCTTTATGTGTATCTTACCGTGCTAGAAATTATCTTGGTTCGTAAGTGTTGCGGTTCACACTGTTTAATTGCTTCCCTCCTTTGGTAGTTTGTATAGGATTTTCTGGAACCGTAGACATTAGATTGTGAGGAAAAAATGCTTTCTTATCAGATCCACAATCCTATGTCCTAAATGTGCACTGTCTTCAACAATAAGGAACCAAGAGAGGAAACCAAGGGCCACATCTATAATCTATATTGCTTTGGGAGTGACTTAGACTACATTGACAAATGTAGTCTGCTTTTCCCAGCACTGGGGTAATGGGCATGCAATCACACTGGTTTTCTATGTGGAATGCTGGGAATCACAGGTCGCAGCTTTATACTCAAAAGTCTTAATCACTGAGACATCTCCAAGCCTGAGTTGGTTTTTTTTTTTAGAACAACAATGAGCTATCATTTCTTATCATAAATGAATGAAAAGATATGAGTTTTATCTTTAAGTACAATGGAGTAATAGGTTTAGGTGAGGTTAACCCCTGCTGGGTGATATATTTGATTCATAATATTAAGCAGCCTTTCAAATCCTCTGGAAAATCCATTTCCACCTCACTACAATGAGAAAATTAACATGAAGATTTGTAGAAATTCGGAACAAGGTACAGAAAAGCAGAAGGATGGCATCAAGTACGTAGACAGTTTTCTTGGTATCCATCACTCCCTTGTCTAGTCTCAAAACTGTTATAATGGCACTGCGAGATTGTTAAACAAATAAGTCTCATATGTTTCCCCCTTTCTAAGTGCACATTCCTAATCCTAGTGGATCATTAACCAACATTTTTAAAGTTTTTTTTTTCAGAAACTTCCTATTCTCACACATCTTTCTAAACATAAAGAGGAGAGTTATATTTGATCATTTGCTCTGTACTGTTAATTGTTTCTCCTTTCTGCCTGACTAAGGGAATTCATTTTTTTTTCACATACCTGCTTTCAATAGCAGTTTGGAGGAGAGTAACTATTTGTCCATATTGATGCACTTAAATATTTCTTGATCTTCATATTTTATACTCAAGCAAAGATGAAGGTGAGTTTTCCATGCACCTGAGTTGTCTCTGCTCTAGCCTGAACATCCACTCCCTGGAATCACTCAGTGCTCAGTTTTGCCTGTCTACTGTTCCTGTGCAAGCCAGAGACCTCTTCGTAAAAGAAAAGGTGACTATAGACAAACAGTTGAATGATTCTATATGGAGCTTTAGGAACACTCCCAGTTTGCAAGTGTCTCAGAGTTTAGATTTGGCCCTTATTGACCAATCGGCTCAATTGTAAATTAACTTCCAACTCCAGGAAGTTAACTCCAGGGTTCTAACAATTGACGTGATGAAGACATCAAAAATGCTTGTAAAAGTTAAATATGTGTGTTGTTGTGATTGTTGCGGTTTTATTCATCCTAAATTTCATTTAGGTATTTTCAGAAACCTCTATCTACCAGCTCAAAAACTCAGACATTATTTCCAGGCTGATTCTAATTTACACACATTATCATTTGACAGGCAGAGATGTACTTTTCATTTCATTGATTATCCAATAATTCATATCTTTTTATTTATATGTTTGTAACGCCAATCATCTAATGACATGACTTCCAGCAGCACTGAAGCATAACTAATCTGTCACAACACTCCTACCAGTCTTGCTTTACTCTCCGTGGATAAGGCTGTGATCATTCAGAAACACCATTCCCGTTGGATTTTTAACTGGACCTCTTCAGTTAGAAGTCACTTGAATAACAGAGCAATTGATAAGATGCTTAATGCCTTTGGTAATAGCAGAAGGAAAGGAAAGAACAAAAAATAGTGACGATTGTTGAGGTCAAAGAGCCCCTAGATGACTATGACTCTACATTTTCCAATTATGATTTTGTTATAAAACTGATGAGCACTTTATCAACTGCTGTTCCATAGAACATTCTCAAAGATGTTTGTAGTTATTGAATAAAACAGAGGGAAAGGGGTCTTGAAAGTCTTTAAATGTAAATTATGAACTCAAAATAGCACTTCATTGACTCCCATAGCTAGTGTTTATTGTTATTCTAAAAACCAAAAGATCGATATTTTATTAAAAACCTACTTTAAATATGAATAGCTATGGAAATTTTTAGAATAATGTGTCACAGAGTGAAAGTTTCCCAGCTGATGTCAAATTCTTTTTTTTTTTTTTTGATGTTTTCTTTACTAATCTTTTTAAAATATATATCCTTTAATCCCAGCACTCGGGAGGCAGAGGCAGGTGGATTTCTGAGTTCAAGGCCAGCCTGGTCTACAAAGTGAGTTACAGGACAGCCAGGGCTATACAGAGAAACCCTGTCTCGAAAAACCAAATATATATATCATTATATGGGCAGAGAGATGGCTCTGCAATGAATAACACACACTACTGTTGCAGAGAACCCAAATTTAGTTCCTAGCACCTATATCCAGTGGCTCACAAACACCAGTAACTCCAGCTCCAGGGAAGACTAATGCCTTTGACTTCCATAAGCATCTGAAATCATATGCACAAATAAACACACACACACACACAGTCACACACACATGGGGCAGGGCAGGAGAGATATCTTAGCAGCTGAAGGCACTCACTGCACCACAGAAGACCTCAGTCATTCATTTGTCAGAACCCATATCAGGCAGCTCCCACCCAACAGCAACTCCAGTTCCAAGGAACTGTGCTTTCTGGCCTCTGTGGATACCTGCATATATGTGGTGGTATTCTCTCTCTCTCTCTCTCTCTCTCTCTCTCTCACACACACACACACACACACACACACACACATACACGCACACACACCAATAAAAATAATAAAAGGCCCTTTAAAAACAAATAAAACAATCTTTTAAAAATAAATATTATTCAGGGTATGCACTCACTGGTAAGTGGATATTAGCTCAGAAGCTTGGAATACCCAAGATACAATTCACAGACCACCTGAAGCTCAAGAAGAAGGAAGACCAAAGTGTAGATATTTTAATCCATCTTAGAAGAGGGAACAAAATACCCATGGGAGGAGATACAGAGACAAGGTGTTGAGCAGAGACTGAAGGAAAGGCCATCCAGAGACTGCCCTACCTGGGGATCCATCCTACATACACTTACCAAACCTAGACACTATTGTGGATGCCAACAAGTGCTTGCTTAAGCTCATAGAAAAGCAAAGGCAGAATAACTAGTTCAGAATGTGAACTTGGCAATTCTATCAATTGCAAGGTAGCACGGTATTATATGCCAAGGTTTAAACTACACTTCCTGGAGCTATACAAAAATTTATAGTTATAAAACATTGAGTAACTAACTTCTAAGCGTCAATTGCTGACTGTCAAATAGCACCTCCCACATATATTACCTGACACATGCATGTGAAGGTACTCAATACCCCTTTTGCCATACCCAATAAATTGACTATTAAGTATTATTCAGCCTAGTGAAGAAAGCAGGAAGCAGGAAATATGGAAAATTCATTTTCCTGTCCAAATAATGAAGTATGCAGACAATATTAGAAGATAAAAAAGATTTGAAAAATATAGGGTTATTTTTTTCCCTTTTCTCACAAAATTATCATCTGCCTCTTGTTCTGGTCCTAGTTTGTGTTCTGCACAATGCAAGAAACTGAGACTGCTAGACCTCTTCTCTTTGATCCTTCACATCCATTTTCCATCTGCTTCCTGACTATTTATGTCTATGCAGTGTAGCAGTGGGTCTGTTCCTCCTTGAGTTTTTATTGGATTCAGCCAATAGGAGCACCTAGAAATGACAAAGAAGACAAGCAGAATCAGATGACCTAATTTAACACGTTGTAGTGTTATTGCGAGATGGCTACATCCATCAAGCAAAGATGCTCAACTTCTGCGTAACAGCCCTACTGATTCTAGCTTAAGTCTTACACTACATTTTATTTTTCCCACCTTAAATTTTTCTCTAGTCAACTCTCTTGAAAAGTTTTCCAAATTGAGTATATCTTTTATGGTTCTGCTAATACCCTTACTAACCCACAAAGAATCAAATAATCTAGACTTGAAAGTTCCAAAGGATGTGGAAATAAAGAAACAAACCTTGATAAACTAAACAGAATTCTTTCCTGAGCCCCATGGGAAATTTTCAACCAGTTAAAAATACTGGGGAGAGATAGTTAGGATAGTATATTGCTATGAGTACTGCAAAGTAGTAATTAATGAGAGGAGCTGATTATTTCTCATACAAGATTGTTTCTCAGTTGACTGGCACAGAAAGAATAGGCTATTGAAGGGTCCAGCTAATACACAAGGATAACCCACATAATTAGAGTGAGCAATGATTTCACCAAGAGAAGCCACAGAAGAGCAAATCCTTAAAACTGGTGAGACAAACTACACTCAAGTGGAGATCAGCTCGTTATATGAACAGAAAATATAGACCAGGATATTATGCAAAAAAGAGAGAGAGATGTCAAACACAGGTGAGGTAAGTATAGAGGGGGGTGTCACAGCCAAAATGGTCCTCTTCAAATGGCATAAAAGACATGAGACAGAGGAGTACCATAGCCAAAGTGGCCCCCTTCTAATGACATAAGAGAAGTACTATAGCCAATGTGGCCCTCTTACGGTGCTATGAGGACATAAAGTTTCATTCTGCATAAAAATGTCATCTTTGGAAGGAAAAGGAAGAGGACAAGATCACTTGAGAGGAAAATTTGGCAATAAAGCAAAATGACAGTTAGATTCTAAACAAGTGATCTATACGTAGTGTTTAAATGGCAAACACTGGAGGCCACTGGGTACTAGGTGAAATATTAGTAGCTATAAACACCTCACTTGTATTGAATTTCTGCTTCCCAGTTTGTGATCGTCCAAACCAGTCTTTACCATATAGGTGTTCACATAGACTATGAGAAGCCTCTGTGTATGAATATGGGCTGAGACTGCAATCCTGTCATTTGGATATTTTTTGTGGACTCTAGTCACTCTATGAACGGGATCTATTTGAGAGAATCTCTATGATGCCCATAAGTACCCTTTGGACCAGCAAATCAGCTTCCTGGAGTACTGGCTGACAAGAGATCATAGCAAATAGAGCTCCATTCCTGAAATCCAAGAGACACATAACAGCACTAATATCCTTCCCAAGGACGCTTCCCATCCACTAACTAGTTCTCTACTAGATCAGGAGGGATGGAGGTAATATCTCTGATGTTCCAGTATCTTAACTGGGAACAGTCATAAAGAATTGCATAAACTTCAGCAAATATGCCCAAACTTTTGACTTTGCAATGCAACATTGTCATCTATGAAGTTCATGTTCAAGAACTGAGTTACCAAAAAAGAAAAAACACAAAAATGTTTTGAATAACTTTAAATTTTCATATTTGCTTACATCTCTCATTATCCTTGGCTGTGGCTACATGCATCTCCAGGTTGTCCACAGGGACACATGTTGAACACAGCTGATGGCCTTCACTGCCTTTCAAACCTCTTTCTGTACCTAATCCTGTTTCTTTTAAGCCCTTCCACCCCTAATTCCTGAATGAATTCACCAATAAAATTTCTGTGTGTAAAGAAAGCTCCATCTCAGAGGCCCTTGGTCTTGCAAAGATTATATGCCCCAATTCAAGGGAATACCAGGGCCAGGAAGCGGGAGTGGATGGGTTGGAGAGCCGGGTGAGGGTAGGGTATAAGGGACTTTTGGAATAGCATTTGAATTTTAAATGAAGAAAATACCTAATAAAAATTGTTAAAAAAAAAAAAAAGAAAGAAAGAAAGAAAGAAAGAAAGCTCCATCTCAAAGTCTATTTCATTTTTTTTTTACTTTAAATTTACAAATGGTTTTCTTCTTTTTTTATTTTTTCTCTGGGTTGTTGTAACTCTTTTTATTATTATTATTAATTTTACTTTTTTACTTATTCACTTTACATTCTTCTCACTGACACCCTCCTAATCACCCCTCCCACAATCCCTCACCATTCTCCCTCCTCTTCTTCTCCGAGAGGGTGGGGCCCCCCGGGTGTCCCCCAACTCTGATACTTCAAGTTTCTGCTGGGCTAGGTGGTTTCTCTTCCACTGAGGCCAGTCAAGGCAGCTCATGTACAGGCAACAGCTTTTGGGGTAGACTACACTCCAGTTGTTTGGAACCCAAAATGAAGACCAAGCTGTACATCTTCTACATATGTGCAGGGAGACCTAGGTCCAGCCAGTGTATGTTCTTTGGTTAGTGGTTCAGACTCTGAGAGTCCTAAGAGTTCAGGTTAGTTTACTCTGTTGCTCTTCCTGTGCAGTTCCTGTCCCCTTCAGGGCCTGGAATCCTTCCTGCTATCCTTCCATAAGAGTCCCCAAGCTCTGTCCACTATTTGGCTGTGGGTATCTGTATCTCTCTGAGTCAGCTGCTGGGTGGAGCTTCTCAGAAGACAACATGCTACTTACTGTCTGCAAGCATAACAGAGTATCGTTAATAGTGTCAGGGATTGGTGCTTGCCCATAGGATGGGTTATTGGTTAGCCATTCCCTGTGCCTCATTTCTTGTAGACAAGATAAATTTGAAGGTTTGGGTGGGTGGGTTGGTGTCTCTATGACTCCACTAGGGTTCCAGCCTGGCTACAGAAATAAGACCTGATGAAACTGCAAAGCTTCTGTAAGCAAAAAGACACTGTCAATAGGACAAATCAGCAGCCTGCAGGTGGGGAAAGGATCTTCACCAACCCTACATCTGACAGAGGGCTAATGTCCAAAATGTACAAAGAACTCAAGAACTTAGATAGCAACAACCCAAATAACCTAATTAACAAATGGGGCACAGAGCTAAACAGAAAATTTATCCCTAAGTCCACTAATCTTAGGCAGCCGAACTCTAGGGCTCCTCCAAGAAACAGATGCTAGAACTGAACCATGAACTTGAGTCTTCTGTTGATGGTTAGCAGTAAGGTGGAGTGCCACCGGCCCTTGGTGTATGACATCAGTGCATCCTGTGCTGGACGAGGTTGGAAGGGAACGTACTGTGTTGGAGAAAAATAGCAATCTTAAGGGATAAGCATGGAGTGCTATTGCTAAGAGCTATCAATTCATTAGAGAAAAACAATCTGGAAATAGCCACCAATTAAAAGTCAAGTATGAAAGCCATGGCTATTCCTTGACAGTATATAAAGAATATCTGAGGACTGGGAGTGCACCTGAGTGGTAGAACACTTCCTTAGCACATGCAAGGTCATGGGTTCCATCCCTAGCACTAAAAAAAAATAAAGCTGCTTTTCTGGAGCCAAATGTTACCAAAGAAAGCAAAGGATCCTTCCCAGAACTGAATAAACTATGCGAATTCTATCGCATGCTACATCCTAAACCAGGCAATTCTAAAATGTCAACACCAGTTATCTGCCTTAGAAGATCTGAAAAAGGAACTGGTACGCTTTTCACTCAAAACTTCGGCCACCCAGCTTGTTTTGCAAACCTTCTGGACCCATCAGCAATGACTTAATGCTTCTTTTGAAAGATTACGGACACTAATTAGTGTCTACCGTTCAAGACAGCTCATGTCCTTGGCATGTCCTGTCCAGAAATGTCAAGGTCACGTTGATTACTCGAGAAATTAAAGTCATCTGGAATTCCTTGGCAGAATGGGTGCAATTATCAGAACCACTAGCATCAAGACGGTAGAACTTGCCAATAACTATCTTCTCTATCCTGAACATTATAAAAGAACTGACAGTCTCGCTGGCTCCTGCTCTAGGTGGGTTGCTTGGCATTTGAGTATAAAAGTTCTTTGAGGAGAGAAAGAACACATTGGTGTTGATAGCTATACTTGACAGTTGAGTAGTTAAGCTGTTGATTAGCCTGAGAAGAGTATGGTAACCTGTGGTCAAGGCCCTATCTAGGGCTGGTGGGATTGCTCACTAGAAAATCCATAAAGACTAGTAGGAATGCAAAACAAAGTGGACGGGTGTGAGGATGGATTTGAAGCAGAGAAACCTCCAGACTGCTGCAGTGTCAGGGCCGTTTACAAGTAGATATGTACTGTACTGATGCAATATTATATTCCCATTGTTCAATGGTATCTGTATTCAGCAGTAATTCACTTCTTGCTTAAAACCTTTAACTGGTATAAAGTCATCGATGGCTAAATGTCTATGACATAGACGATAAAGCAAAAGCTATTCAAAAAGAGAGAGAGCACATTGTCTACAAAGAAATAGAATACACAATAACGTAATGCAAACTAGTCAGGAACTGAGAAAGGAAAATATCCCTCCAGCTTATTGGTTTATCTTTTTTTCTTTCCAAGCATGAAACAGAAAGAGAAGTTCTGCAGAGATTTTATTTCATAATCTCAAAACATCATGGGATTATTTCTTTAATATCAAAACTCAGAATTTCAAACCTACATCAGCATCAGTCTATCAAGCAAATACCTCTACAGCAACTGGACTGAGTCAGGTTTGAAAAGGTTTTACAGAGATGCATGCTTCAAGGAAACACATCTTTAAAAATGAAAGTTCTAAATAAGATAAAGTCATTGTGTTTTAAAACAAAGTTTAAGATGAGGCAGTAGACACAACAATCAGTCACCCACCCTGAAATTATCTGTCATAATCTCCACTTCTGGATATGGATAGCTGAATGGCAAAGTATAAACAAGCATCATCAAAGTGCCTTTTTGGCTAAATGCCACCCTGCTACTTCTGAACTGAAGCCAGTTATGATGACATCACTCCAGCTTTGTGTCCTACATATGTTGCTAAAATGCATTAAATGTCTTCCTTCCAATTTGTCCTTTATTCACTTTGTCTTCCTTTAAATAATGACATGACATCTCTTGACCTCAACCTACAATTTTGGCTAATATTACCACTGAGCAATTGATCTATAGAGACAGTTTTGTAGAATCATCTTCTGTGTCATATGCAAATGTGTGCAAGAAAAGACTGAATTTATATAACATGGAACTGAGTTTATTTTAAATATACAAAAGCCTCACTTTGATTTCATAGGTAAGATAGGATGTCCGTCAAGCTGAGAAATCCAGTTTTTATGGTACCATAACTATAAAAAGATGTATAATTAGCAAGCCCATGTTCACAGATGTCTATTGAGTACTCTTTAACTGAAAAGCACCACTGTGACCACTCAGTTAAAACCATAAGTTATGTCCTATTAGCTAGGCTTCCTAAATGTGATTAAAGGCCTGGGTATGTAGATGTCCCTCAACAGAGGAATGGATACAAAAAATTTGGTACATTTACACAATGGAGTACTACTCAGCTATTAGAAACAATGAATATATGAAATTCCTAGGCAAATGGATGGATCTGGAGGGTGTCATCCTGAGTGAGGTAACCCAATCACAAAAGAACTCACATAACATGTACTCACTGATATGTGGATACTAGCCCNAATGAAGTTCAAAATGTGGTCTCTTCGCCCCTTCCTAGAATTAGAACAAAGCACACATTGAAGGAGTTACAGAGATCATGTGTGAAGCTGAATCAAAAGGATGGACCAACCAGTGACAGCGGCTGCCAGGGATCCTTCCCATAATCAGCCACCAAAAATAAACACTATTGCATATGCCAGCAAGATAATGCTGAAAGGGACCTGATATAGCTGTCTCGTGGGAGGCTATACCAGTGCCTGGCAAACACAGAAGTGGTTGCTCACAGTCAGCTATTAGTTGGAACACAGGACTCCCAAGGAAGGAGCTAGAGAAAGTACCCAAGGAGCTGAAGGGGTCTTCAACCCTATAGGTGGAAGAATAACATGAACTAACTAGTTCCCCCTGCGCTCATGTCTCTAGCTGCATATATGGAAGACGATGGCCTAGTTGGCCATCATTGGGAGGAGAGGCCCCTCGGTCATACAGACTTTATATGCCCCAGTACAGAGGAACGCCACGGCCATTATATGGGAGGGGGTGGGTAGGGGAGCAGGGCGGGGATGGGGGAGGGGATGGGGAAATTTCTGGATAACACTTGAAATGTAAATGAAGAAAATATCTAATAAAGAGAAAAAAAATAGGCCTGGGTATGTTTGACTATCCACAATAAGAAAGGAAAATTAAGTAACTCTCCATTTGAAGCAATATTATCTGTTTGAAGTGGTGAAGCTCAAAGGTTGTTTTTCCCTTAACTATGGCCTACTTAATAAATATTCATTAGTATAAACATTAAAGAATAAAATTTGAACTCGCTTATTTAATATTGTCCCATCATCTGCTCATTTACACATGATAATTAAGTAAAATTTCATCAAAATTGCTCAAGTATGAGAGGGTTTTGGTTTTCTTCTTAAAAGTACCTAAAGGAATGACATGTACATAGCGTGGCTTCCTTTTTAGATTTTGACAATAAGGTTGCAGGTACTTGGCAGCACTTTAGAAAGTGAAGGCTCATGGGAAAGGGGCAAGCGAGTATTTCTTTCTACTTCCTACATGAAAAAAATATTATGAAATTTACACTTAGTTCTGAAAGTTATAATTGGTACCTGTATTAGTCAGGGTTTTACTGCTGTGAACAGAAATCATGACCAAGGCAAGTCTTATAAAAAACAACATTCAGGGCTGCGCCATCTTTCCTCTGAGCCCAGCGGACACAGCTAGGGACACCCCAGGACTTTAAGATCGCATTGGGGTTACGCGTGAGTGCAGAGGTGGTTTTGGGAGCAGCGGGTCAGCAGTTCACTCCAGGGGCAGGAACTGAGAACTCCGCCCCACCGGAGGCTGGGCCTCCCCCAGCCAGAACCGCGCCGCCGCGCCAT